>BMAO01021225.1:0-238456 GCA_019973975.1 Trichonephila clavata | reverse complement strand
ACGTACCGGTCATATTTTTCTTTCTGTCCTATTAAAAAATCGTTAGCTGAAGTAGTTACAGCTCAAGGGTCACAATGCAGAAATTTAGGCACAGTTGAGTTAAGAATTAAAATAAGAGAATTTTCGAAGTTGTGGAAATTTCATGTGATTGCTGAGATGCAATATCCATGCATCCTAGGTATTGATTTTATGTCACATGCAAAGATTAGTTTGGACTTTCTGTCAAAATCGTTAATCATTCCGGATTCGCAAATGGAAAAAGTGGCAATTTCGGACGAACCGGTTCAGATAGATTTATCTAACACTAAGTTAAATTCAAACAAAAACAGAATTGCAGATTTTGTTTAAGGAATTTCATGGGTTGTTTTCACTTAAGCCTGGTCTGACACATGTGTTTTGTCATGAAATTGACACGGGTGATAGTCCTCCTGTTTTTTCGAGACCTTATCGCTATGACAGGGTCAAACAGGGTATAATCGACTACCATGTTCAGAAAATGTTAATGATGGAACAATAGTTCCAACAACATCGCCCTACGCATCTCCAGTTGTTTTATGTCGGAAGAAAAACGGGTTGCCGTTAGATGACCCAGAAGCTTATAGGTTTGCAATAGATTATAGGAAATTAAATGCGATCACGAGATATCCGCGATATCCGCTACCAATAATTGATGATTTGATCACTAATATTCCACACACCGAAATTATGTCATCACTTGATTTACGCAGCGGATACTTTCAGATGGCAGTAGACCCAAAAGATGTTCATAAGACGGCGTTTGTTACAAAAAATGGTACTTTTGCATTTACTCGCATGCCATTTGGCCTTTCGGGGCAGCTCCAAATTTTCAAAGGGCCATAGAGATGATCCTCAAGCCAATCCTCGGGCGTTTTGCCCACTGTTATATGGATGACGTGATTATTTCGTCTCCATCTTTTGAAAGCCATGTAGAACACTTACGGGAAGTATTCAGATTGTTGCAGGAGGCTGGTTTGACGTTGAATCGAGAGAAATGTCATTTCGCGAGGGAACAATTACGTTATTTGGGTTTAGTTATTAATAAAGAAGGAGCTAAAACAGATGAGGAGAAGGTAAAAGCAATTATTGAAATGAAACCTCCGAAAGCTGCAAAACAAATAGCAAAATTTTTAGGAATGACGGTTGGTATCAAAAGTTTATTAAAAACTACGCAGACATGTGTGAGCCCTTATATAATTTAAAACGAAAAAACTCTAAGTTCCGTTGGTCGGAATCAGCGCAGGAAGCCTTTGATCGTATTAAGAAAGCACTGACAGAGGCTCCAGTGTTACAATTACCAGATTTTTCCCAACCTTTTGAACTCTATACGGATGCGAGCTCCTTGGGGGTAGGAGCAGTATTGACACAGAATAATAGGCCTATGGCGTTTGCCTCGAGAATTTTAAACCGAGCAGAAAGGAATTATAGTGTGACGGAACGTGAATGTTTAGCTGTCATATGGGCATTAAATAAATATCGCACGTATTTCGGATCCTTGCCGGTTAAAGTGATAACAGACCATGCTGCACTTACCAAATTAACGAATGGAAAGAATTTGTCATCTAGAATGATAAGGTGGACGCTTAAGTTGGCAAATTTTAATGTAGAATGGGAACATCGCCCAGGTACGCAAAATTTAGTGGCTGATATGTTGTCTAGAAACCCGTTAGAAAGTAATGAAGAACCAAAGGTGTCTTGTGCGGTGATTAGATCGTTAGTATTATCGTCTAGAGAACAGTTGAGAGAGGAACAGAGAAATGACCCGGAGCTAGGTCACATCATGAAGTATTTGGAAAATCCGGACGATAGTTCCATTAATGAATCAATCTGTAGAAATTGGTCCGTGACTTTAAAATCGTTGATGGATTGCTATATTATGCAAAATATACAACCACACTAGGTGAATTAAGGGTATTTATACCTAAAACATTACGTAAAGATGTTATGCGAGAATTCCATGACTCGCCGATGGCAGGCCATTTAGGCAAAAAGAAAACCTACTTAAAATTAAAAGACGCGTGTTATTTCCCGTACATGAGGAAATACATTTATAAATATGTAGCAACCTGCGACCAATGCCAAAAAGCCAATTATAAAAACGAATTACCAGCTGGTCAATTAATTCCGATAATAACGAATTTTCCGAATGAAATCGTATCTTTAGATTTGTTAGGCCCATACCCTGCAAACTAGTCCAGAACGCTATAGATTTATTTTAGTAATTACAGATAATTTTTCTAAATGGGTTGAAATAGTTCCCTTAAGGAAAGCTTCAGCTAAAGCAATTGCCAATGCATTTTTTGAGAATTATATTGCGCGTTATGGAGCTCCTGTAAAATTAATCACCGATAACGGCCCCCAAATGATATCCGAAGTTTTTGAGCAAGTATGTCGCAGGTAGAACATAAAACACGTTAAAACTGTGGTATATCGTCCACAAGCTAATCAAACAGAAAGAGTTAATCGCACTCTTTTAAAAATGATTTCGAGTTTTGTCGCGGATAATCACACTAACTGGGATCAATTTCTGCAAGAGTTCGGTTATGCTATTAGGACAGCAGTACATGAGACAACGGGTAAAACACCGGCGGAATTATTTTTAGGTCGAAATTTAATCACCCCTTTTCAGAATTTAGTTATGGTAACTGATGGATCAGATTTAGTTTGTGGAACATAGAAAGGTTGTTTGAGGAGGCTAGAATTCATACAAAGCGCCAGCAAGAGAAGTGGGCGAAATATTATAATAAAAAGAGGCGTGAAAATAATGTGAAAGTTGATGATCTAGTATTAGTTCAAACTCACCCGTTAAGTTCGAAATGTAAGAAAATAGTAGGTAAATTTATGCCAAAGTTTGAGGGCCCATATAAAGTTCTGAGTGTAAAAAATAATAATAATTTAGTAATATTAAAATTTGGTAAAAGAATAACGGTTAATGTGGACCAGGTGAGAATTTACCATCAAAGAGAAGACAGTGTTGCCGAGTCAGAAAGTGACAATAGTAGTGATCATGGTGCAGTGGCATCAGTCAGGTCGGATGATGGGCAGTCGAGATTGGTGCAATCGGAGAGTGATGGGGGTTGTCGTAAAGGATCGAAATCAGGAAATTTAAATGGTAGTAGAGATATAGTTGCGAATAGACGCGATGGAGTGGAGGTGAGAAAAAAAACGTGGACGGACGGAATCTGCTGTTTCTTCGGGGGTGGCGTGTATAAATTCAGGAAAAAAAGACCTTTCTGGACTGAAAGAGAGAAAAGAGGAAGGCCAGACTCTTGGAGAGAAAACATACGAAAGAAGAAGAGACCAGAGACCCATGTATCACGAGAAAAAAGAAAGATTTCCTCGTCAATGCCCTCTCGCCCCTCCAGAAACCGGTATAGAAAGGTGGAAGAAAATAGTTCTGAAAGAGCAGTTCCAGGACCATCCCACAGATTCAAGTACAACAGACCTCATCAGGAAAGTAGTTATCCATACAATCTTCGGAGCCGACGTCGAGTGGACAACAGCCAAGTTCCAGTTCTCACAAAGGAAAACAACGCCTCAGCAGGAGCATATCAACTTCAACGGACTCGATGGAAGAGGAGACCCAGAAGGTGGGAACGCAGAGAGGACAACCCTAGGACAAGGTCATCCAGCACAGAGGCCATGGTTGGAGACAAAGCCTATGCAGGTTGGATCTAAAGACTAGCCAGGTTGTATAATTCTAATTTGTTTATTTTTTCTCTGACAGACAGTGCGGAGTATTTTCCATGTGGGCTAGTCTATTTTTTTTTTTTTTTTTTTTGTAAAATTAGCGTACAAAAGCGTCACTGAGTTAAGTGCATTTTCATATCGGTTGAAAAAACTTTTGTATTTAATTTTTTTCCAAATTGTGGAAAAACATTTGTTGAATTGCAATTGTTTTGCTACACATTAAAGACGAGGCTTTATATGTGAGATTACTTGTATTGTTTGTTGTAATATATTCTATGTAAAAAATGTATATATTTTTGTGTGTAATTATTAAAATGTATAAGTAGTTTCTGGTTTCTGGGTGCGGCGTAATTAGGAATACTAACAAAAACATTAACAGCGCAGCGCGATTGATTGGGAATTTTTTGAAAATGAAACCAGATAAAGGTTATTTTGTTATGAAACTATATATATATAATATAATGTATGCCATATTTTATGTCAATAAGGAAGTTGTATAAAAGTTCTGTGCATTTAATTTCATGTTTTAGAAAAAATTGACAAGGTTTCCTTTCAGGGCAGCAGTCCCTGAACATAGTGATGCGATGAAAACTTTGATGTCGTGAGAAGATATTAATGTAAAATTTTATATTTATTAGCACTTAAGTAAAGTGCATGATCAGGGTTTTTTCCTGGAAAGGTTTTCCCCTGATCTTCGCCCGAATGGGATGCACTGTAGGGATTGTAAGTTTGTACAAGAGCAATAAATTAGAGTGGAGTACCCCTTTTGAGTAGTCATTTCTGTGTGCTAGTTTAATTAAAGTTTCTAACTTAGAGAGTTAAAATTTTCGGCAAATCCAGTGTTTTTAGGCATTCTAAAGTTCGTGAGTTAAAACTTTCTACAAGTTCAGTATTTTCAGGCATTATAAAGTTCGTGAGTTAACTTTCTACAAGTTCAGTATTTTTAGGCATTCTAGAGTAGTTAAAATTTTGTGCAGGTTCAGTGTTTTTCAGATGTTAGGTAAATTAAGCGAGTTCTTGCAGGTCGTTTAGACCTTCAATAAGTCACGCTTTTTTTCTCGGAGGGGGTGCTCGGAGGGGGTCTTTTTTGTGACGGGTGCTTACACGTTTCACTAACCTTCTCTCAAATCTTTTAAGATTGTATTTATTTTAACCAATCCCCGCTGAGAGCTAAAAGTGTGACTTATGCAAACAAGATAGTTTCGGGTTTAGCGAGTTCGAAAAAGATATAAAAGGGAGAAATGAAATGAAGAGATGAGGATGACTACGTGTTTTGATAGAGGAGTTAACTACGAGATTGATTAAGAAGGTGATTCTAGGAGATTAGTTTAACTAAGTGAAGTTTCTTAGCTGAAGGAAGATTATTAAAAAAGGTTCATTAATTCGGTTCGGACGTAACTGAAGGTATCAAGGATTGAAGCCGCTCTATAGATCCTTCAAGTATTAAAGAATCCTGCCTTAAAAAGATATCAGGTCTGTGATTTTCATAAATTAGATTTAAATGCGTAGTTTGATTGTATGCGTTATTCTCCGTAGTCTCAGTTAGTGTTCCGTCGTTCATAATTGAATTCTTATCTCACTCCACTGTAATTTGTTGTTCTTAAGGTTTGATTAATATTTGTGTGTTTATCTATTAAGAAAGATTAATAAATGATATTGATTTATTAATTTAGTAGTTGTTAATTATGAATCCAACATACCCGAATTTAGATAATGTGCAAAGGGGAGTTAATAATCATAGGGGAGTGAGAGACTACGACAACTTTATTGCAATTAAAATTCATTCAACTGTTTATTTATTTTTCTTTAATTATTATTTGAAATTTATTAAATTTCAGGTTTTTAAAACTGTTTTTAAATTTCTATTCTAAAAATAGAAGTAGAAGTTCCTAGGAACATATATCTAATATGCTTAAAGATCAGAAATCGGAGAAATACACGCACGTGAAATATTTCTCTTTTTTTTTCACATCTGGTGATGCACTAAGAAAAACTGTACTACTTTATATAGAAAGACTTTTAGTAACATAATTGTAAAGGTTGATTGTCATTTTTTCCTTTTCAGAAAAAAGGTATTTTCTTAAATTTAAGAAGCAAATAAGCATTTCTTTGCATAATATATCTACCAAAATACTTTTATGGATTTTAAGTGTAAGAAAAATAAATTATAAAGTTTTTGTGGTTTATATCCTTTTTTGGAAGCCATTATATCGTTTATCGGTATTATTATAGGGAAAATTGAAATTTCTTACATAATCTCAATTTTTTTCTGAAAATTCAAAACAAAAATTGCAATCAACATTAACACACAGTAATAACTAATACTTTGTTATTCTTTTCTTTTTAGGATCAAATTTCTATTTCAAACATCTTGACAAAAAATTATTTGCAAAATTTCATTGAAAAGTATCGTATTAAAACAGCTGTTGGACGAGTCAAGTGACGAAGATGACTAGTTTACATAAGGACTTTGAACTTCAATTCGAATTTTTGTGGCATCAAGACTAGAACTCACAACTCGATAGAACCAACACTGACGAGAGAGAGAAATGCTCTCGATCATTCCACTCTAGAGCAGAGGCACAGATAGTTAAGGATGGATTATCTCAATATAGGAATCCATCATGAAGTAACAAAAATTTACTTCAATTGATATTTGACTCCACACAAAGGAATCTTTACGCGTTAGTGTAATGTGGAAGTTTGGAGAGTGAAGTCCCTCGTCAAGTTTCGTTTCGACCAAGATTTAAAATTAGGAGTTCGGTCACCGACAGCCCATCTGAGCATGAGGTTAATAATAAATCAAACAACTAAACAAAGGAAAGTGTTCTGAGAAAATACTTAACGCAATAGAGCCTGCACGGCAGTTTTAAAAAAATGATTTCTTAAAATATCTGACTACTTGCGACAACTTTTTTTTAAAAAAGAAAATGCAGATTTTTTTGCGGTTTTTGATTTGTTTAGTACATTTTAAGAAGAATATGCTAAAATTAAAGGAGAAAAAGAAATTATATATATTATTACTAAAGTGGGAAAAAATGGGTAAAAATTTACAAAAAATAACATAAGCGTGGCCCATTCTGTATTAAAAGTTTATAAACAAATTTTCAATTTTTCAATTCTGATGTGTTGCTATGTTATTCATTTTTGAAATGACCTTCAGGATACGAGGATATTTTAATTTTTATCAAAACTAGAGCACTTTATCTTAGTTATTATATGAAATTGCTTAAAAAAACAGTGATTATATTAACAAAACGGACTCTAAATTTTGTAATAAAACAGTAATTGATAAATCTGAAGGTTAAAACACTTCTACTATTATACAGAACATACACAAAAAACTTTAGCTAATTATTTTCAAAACTTTTTGAGCAATCGCTGGCCCGTTTAAGCATTAAAAAAAAACACATTTCGAGTAAAACGCGTTTTAAAGTATGACATCTTGCTTAAAGTAATGACATCTTTTACTAAAACACTAGTACTGTTTGTTCTAGGGAACGGAAAATAATAAACTTGGTATTTTTTATAAAGCTAATATAATGGCCTATAAAATAAAATCATAAAAAAAATTATTAATTTTCGACAAAATTCACAATTTTTGGGTAGTAGGATACCTTTAAAAAATTCGATATTTATCGGTTTTATTTTTACATTATTAACAGATTAACAGGTAATTTATTAACACATGAGGCAAAAAATATATAGGAGCTATCATAACATACATGTATTGTAACACATTTCTCTTATTCAAAAAGCATTTGATCAGGTGTCTTTCAGTTATAACCAATTTTATTCCAAAATAAACTTATGATTTGCATTTTAATGTATAAATAATTCGAAGACATTTTTTTTAATAAATTGGAATAGGTGAAAATATTGTTAGAATCACTGAATGTGTATCACGCGTCTCATATTTTATTTTTATTTAAATTTTTGACATCAAGTTCTGTGTTTGTATTTTAAATTGTATTTAAATCTGCTGTATAGCCCCCAGAGTAACATAAAATTCACTGAATTAATTCAAGCACTATTCCATTAATTCAGATAGAACATACATAGAACAAAGCATATTTTACAAGGTAAGCAACTTAAAAAAAAACTAAGCAATAAAATAATATTATAAAAACACTTTAAAAATGTTTACATTGTAAATATATATGTAATGTTAATAACATGACGAAGCACATTCGATTAATTTAAAAGTTAGAGGGAGGATGAGAAACATTAGAGAAAAACAATGAAATAAAAAATTAAAAAAATAAATGTTATTAATGAAAATAGAAATAAGTAAAGATGTAACTATTTAAAGCGAATTTTCGTAATATTCATTAAAAGGTGTATTCAATAAAAGCATAAATTTCAGTAAAATCTGTAAAAGCTGAGGAAGCCATTTAATGTTGACAATAAGAGACCGAAATTTTCTTTATTTTATTTTGAAGAGTTTGCTTCTTTTTGACGTCCAGGCAGTTTAACAGGTTTCTAACTAATATCATTATATGAAATGTTTTTGTGTTTCACATAAAATACTAATAAATTATTTAAATTAGATTGTTTTTAATTCTATTCTAATTTATAGTTTTTGAAATTTTTATGAAAAAATAATTTTTATTACATATGATCTCAAATGTATGAATAACCAGACAGACATTTCTTTTCGCACTTCATAAAACAATATAGAAACATTTCACTGCACAATCTTTACTTTGTAAATTAAAGAAATCTGTGTATTTTACATTTTATATCTTAAGATAAATCTTTTAAGTTCTGTGTCTTATTGTCTGTTCTTCATTCTATCTTACATCAGCTAAAATCAATCATATTATTGTATAATTTATATCTCAATAAAATAAATGACATGCCATTTGTAATTTAGTTCAATATTACAAATATTTATATATTTTAAAATTAAACATGAAACTTTATCACATAAAAAAACGGTTTGATGCTAAAAAAAGATATTTACTAAATTTCTAAAAATCTGCTTCAAAATCAGGTTTGTCGAATGTAACCAAGAACTTTAAAAAATTTCATGTTATCCAGCTTGAATAAAATGTATATTTTTCTTTGAAAAATTAGATTTATTAAGTTGTATTTTTTATCTTATATTTATGGTTTGTGAATATGGAAATTTGATTGATAAATATAAAACGTATCACTAGCTGATTTATCATTGCAATCAAGATAAATAGCAGACATGGTGAAATTTTGCAGAAATTTTCTAACTGATAAAAATCACTATATTTATAAAATTTTAGCATTAAATAATAATTAAATTTTTTATCGTTGTAAAACATATTAAAAATTGGATCAAGTACGATCAAATTAATCTAAACACATTTAAAACATAATGTCTAAAGAAAGTCAAGGAAAACATGTTGTTAAAATACAGTTTTAATCACGTCCGAATCCACAAAACACAATTTTTTTTTCTATGCAAATCATTTCCAAATACTAAAGTTACAATTCAGGAAGAGTATCTGCAGAACATAAACCTAAATTTTATCTTTCACCACACCACGTACCACAGGAAGGGTTTTCTCGCAATAAAAATCCATCAAAAAAGAAAGCAAAATGGAGTAGAATAAGAGAGAGAGAGACGTCTTCCCTTTCTGCATCAATTCCAAAAGCTTTTAAGATAAAAGGATCTGAAAAAAAAAGTTTTCACATTTGACCTTCGGGTTTGCTGGCGTGCTGGGCAACACATCCTCTGTAACCGAGGACAAGATGAAAAAACACTCCAATGACGAATACGCAGTTCCTACTCTCCATTACATCAAAACGGATCTCATTTAAGCGTCTCATGTTACCCATAACATCCTCCTTTATGACCGATTACGAGCTCGGACGTCAATGTATTGCAATTTATAGGTACTTGCTGGGTTCTCGGCTCAATACTAATAACCGAGATTCACGGAAGAGCCTACGTGCACGTAAGTCCGGACTTCCTGGCATCGTGCGTGAGTTAAGACAGATCTTACACCTCTTCCTTGGGTTAAGAAATGCTGAAAGGAGCAGTGACCGAACATAAATTATGTAAGAAAAGCACAAATATGATTTTAAAAATTTAATTTATTAAATCTATGTCCTCAATAGATGAGTAAAAATTAATAAAAGAGATTCAATTTATTAAAGGAAGTTTAACAATAAGTAATGATCAGTTAAGTAGACTAGCAGTTCTCAAACTGTGGGGCGCGCTTCCTTAGGGGGGGGGGTGATAACACTACGTGGGGGTCACAAGCTTATCGAAAAGTCAAAAATAAAATATTTAAAATAAATATCAAGTTACTGCAAGAAAGCAAAACAAAACACATTCTGACATAATAAAAAAATAAAATACACATTCACACTGATATAATATATTTATAGATGTATCAATATTGTACAAAGTATTTGATAATTCATAAATGAATACTAAATTAAAAACAAGTTTAGTACTTATTAACAACTTCTATGAGCTTGTTATGTACAAAATTATATACAAATTTTAATACTTATGTTAATAATTTGTACAATTTCTAATTAAAGTCGTATTGTTTCTTTACGTCAAAGTACATTATTATTACAATGTTATTGTAAGAAGAGGGCGCGCGGAAAATTATGATTGAAAATAGGGTCACAAATATTGAAAGTTTGAGAAGCACTGGAGTACACGATTTAAAAATTGCCTTCACTAAAATCATATTTTTTATATCCTGTGAGAACCAGTGGCGTAACGTACACCCCTCAACGGGGGGACCAAGGCTTGACTGACCTTAAGTACGTATTTACGCTTGGGACCCAAAACCTGAGTTTGCAGAGGGGGCTCTAATATTCACCGTTACGCCACTGATGAGAACTAATAAAGATTGTTAATAAATTATTGTATTAAGAGAGTGCCTAATTTCTTTTGAGAGAACATTAAGAGGTGCTGACAACAGCTGGGATTATAATATGATTTTTTAGCAAATTAACAGAACATATAACAATTAATTTATTAAATTCAAATATTGCTCTTCCTTTTAAGTTCGTATAGATTTATTGTTAATGAAAGACAAAATTTGTAAAATTCTATAGATTTATAGTATTTATTTATTGGGTAAAGAATCTCATTTTGACCCCTTTGAAGTAAAGAATCCCATCTTCCATCGTGAATATTTTTTTCAAAAGCCACACCCTAGGAGAAATGAATTGATGAAATTAAGGCGTATAGACCGGTGGCATGGCTACAGTGGACGTGGTTGGAGCGGACACATAACATTTCGTGGCATTGAGCGGACACTTTGAAACTCAACGTTGTTTGAGTGGCCACATTTCTCCCCCATCTTAGAAAAGAATCGATTACCAAATTACAAGGATAAATACATTTTTGCCAATCAAATTGAATTATTTGCATTAAATTGTTAAGATGGTATAGTGTGAATACATTTTAAACATACCGAAATGTAATAGAAATAAAAATTTTCAATGGAAATATTTAAAAATTAATAGTGAGTAACAATGTAATTATCGAATGGGGAATGATGGGTATGAACGAATTTCAGGAATTTTGTGGAAAACTGTATTTTAGAGTCAAATAAATATTATAACAGGTGCAATTGCCATAAAATTAATTATATTTTCTCTGTATTTAAAATTAAAAGACACTTTTTGTGTTTCTTCTTTTAGTATTTTAACTAATAAGAGTCTTTTAATTTGAAATCCAGAGAATTAGGTGACCCTGAAATAAAAGGGAAAAAAGCAGATGCTAAATTGAATGAAAGAATTGAAAACATCCTAAAAGAATTCGAAACATCAAACAATCTAAAAAAAGACCTATAAAATCTTTAAGTTTTGTAACGAGGTTGGACTAAATCCAATGGTAAATGATATTTATGCCTTTATAATAAAGGTTAGTTAGTATTTATTTGCTTGTATTTATTTTTCTTTTATATACTTGTATATATATATATCTGGTGTATTTTACTTCTAGTATTTATATATATTATTACTTACATTAACGAAACATTAATTTTATGGCAATTGCACCTGTTCTAACATTTATTTGACTCTGAAATACAGTTTTCCACAAAATTCCTGAAATTCGTTCCTACCTTTCATTATATTGCTATTTACTAGTAATTTTTAAATATTTCTCTGAAAGTTTTTATTTCTATTACATTTCGCTATGTTTTAAATGTATTCACACTATAACCTTTTAATAATAAAATACAAATAATTAAATTTAATTGGCAAAAATGTGTTTATCCTTGTAATTCGGTAATCGAATCTGTTCTAAGATGGGGAAGAAATGTGTTCGCTCACACAAACCACGATGAGTTTCAAAGTGTCCGCTCGGACCACAAAATGTTATGTGTCCGCACTAATTACGTCCGCTGTAGCCACGCAACCTATAAACTATCAGACAATCAAAAATTTAAAAAGGAATAAAGCTTTAAAGCTTTTCAGAACTCTCTCAAATTTCTAATCCACTTGTATAAGATATCTAGAATTATTGTGGTCATGGTTGGAATTCGTAGAAAACATTGTTAAGTCCTGGTGACACTAAAGACCAGTCGTGTACAGGGGCAGATGCACGTTAAATTTGTCGTGGCTCAAAGTTTTCATATTCGCATGATATAGAAGTTTGTAGAGTAAGGTGCAAGCTCAGGTGTCGTCCTCGTCATTTGACAGAATCTCAGAATTACAAGGTTCGTCCCCATTAGTCTTAGTGTAGCTTTAAATTGTGACGTTAAAAAACCAAATCACTCAAAATCTAAAATTATTGCTTCTGAGTTGATTGATAAACAAATTTGCTTCACTGAAAAACTATAATCAATAATAATTATTACTATATTTAACATAAGAACATTTCCTTTTGATTTTGCTCGAAATATAGTGATAAACATGCAATTTTGCGATGTGTGTGTGTGTCATTGGCATAGCTAGTTCTCAGTGGGCCCTATATCAAAGTTCCTTTGGGGCCCTTTTTAAAATTTTGGGAACCTTATTAATGGGACTGTAGTAACACATGTTGGGGCCCCTGTAGCTTGGGGGCGCCATATCATTGATACGGCGGTAGCTACGTCCCTGGTGTGTGTGTGAGAACGCTTTTTCCTAAAAACTCTAATTTGTTCCTTATTTATAACTAATTCATTAAAATTTTCATTCACACATCCTAAATAACATGTAAATATAGCTAACTTCTTGAAATTTCAATACAATTCAAATCACATATTGTTTCAACTTTTATAACATTCCCTTTTTAAAATAATAACTCCCCTTTTTCCAGATTTAGAACGAACTTTGAAAGAGCCGATTTTAAGTAGAACGCAATACCAATCGAAACTTTTCGAAATCTACTTTATAGCTGCTAATGTGTACTTTGGTTTCTGTCTTTTATCTCCCAGCAAAATCATGATGTATTAGTTTATATAAGAGTAAAAAAATAATATCACGAACAATGAACAGATTAATATGTTTCCTCTTTATTTTTCTATCAAATTTTCGCAAATTCCGTAATGATAACAGAATTTAGTTATTGGCAGAGCACTTAAAAATAGTTGTATATGCAGAATTCTCATAAAATAATATTTAAAAAAAGAGAAATACACTAACTCTGTTCGCTAGTTTTATTTTTTAAATAAATATCCTTATCTCAATATTCTCCATTATACTTTATATCAACAAAGTGGGAACACGTAAATGTAAAATTTCTGCTATTTTTTAGTTATGCGTGAAGATATATTATTTGTCTTGCTGGTTAAAAAAAAAGTTATTTAATTCAATTGAGTTTTTTTTTACTTAGAAAATTTTTGAGTAGATCAAATAGCTTTCTATTTGATCTATTCGATTTTTTTTCTATTGCAAAAGTTAAGAAAAAAGTTAACTATTTTGAGGGCTTCATAAACCTATAACTAGGTCTTTGATGCTTTTATACACCAAAAATAGTTGTTCTGTTGTATTCTGTTTAAAATAATTAATTAGAATCATTTTCAATTTGTATCATTTCAATTCACGTTCGTATTTCTTATATCATGATATCTTTTTAATGAATTTAATTTTTCACTTTATTTTATCTTATTCCTTATTTTTAAAACGTGCTTATTTCTGTAATTCTATTTCTTGAGTTAAATAGTGTGTGATTTTTTTAAATCTTTATTGTGTCTTAATTCCTACTAAAATAAAACATTATTGGTTCATGATTTTTTTTGACAAAGTTTGAGACTTATAAATATTTTTTGCAACTTTTTTATAGTAGTTATAGTTGAACGTATAAAGTTGGTAAGGTTATGTAGTTTTATGAGATTCTTGACTTGATAAAAGTAAAGACTAAAGATGATTAAAACAGATATATATGTGTGTGCGAAGTGTAGCAATGTACTTGTAATTAAATATCTATGGAAAGTTATTTTAGCCTAAATTCAAGATAATTTTAATATTATTTCAATGCCTATAATTTGACATATTTTTATTTCGTATTGCTTGACGAGAACAACGTAACAATTTTTTAATATTAGTAAAATTATCTTTTCATGATACAAAAAAAAAACCTTCAAGGAAATTTGACTTTTTAAAATTTCATTTGCTCAAAACTGTAAAGAAATTGTTAAATTAATATTTAAACTTACTCAAAATATCAAATTTAATTTCTCATTGCTAATTAGGCGAACCCGCGTAGTGACCGGGTTCTGAAAGAATAGTCTCAACGTACTCCCTTTCGTTTCGTATAAGGCGACTAAATCGGGTTAAATGCAAACCCCTTGCCTCGTAAAAATTTACCGATTCAGAAAACTCAAAGAAATACTTCCAGACTGGTTCTTGTAGAACGGCATGGAACGATATTGGATATAATATTGGACATTATTTGGAACTTGGAATGTTAGAACTTTGTTTAGACACTGATAAAACTCACGGACATCTTCATAAAGTACAAACTAGATGTACTCGCTGTCCAAGAAATGCCGATGGATTGCAAAAAGAGTAATGGACAAGTGAAATTTCAGCATTTATTATAGCTGCCACGACAGAATACACCAATTTTGAAGTGGATTTCTAATCAGTAAACGTATTCGAGACAAAATAATTGAATTGAAACCAATGAATGAGAGAATGTGTAGACTACACATCAAAGGAAGAACACACAGACAGTTGGAAAAGGCCATTAGAGACTCTGACTTAAACACAAGTGGTACTATTTTGCAAAGAACTGTCCAACTTCTTGCCTTTGTCGATGGTATAGATATCATTGGAAGATCAAAAATCTCTGTTATCAATGCTTTTGTAACGCTTGTGAGTGAGGCAAAAGAGATGGGACTTGTTATTAATGCAGATAAAACAAAGTTTTTGATTTCTACAAATAAATCTCCGGATTTGTCTCCTTTGAAGATAGCTAACTATACTTTTGAAACTGTAAAACAGTTTACTTACTTAGGAACTCTAATCTCATGTGGCAACGATCTGAAAATTAAAATAGACAATAGAATTTGTTTGGCTAATAGAAGTTTTCATGGCCTCAAAAACCAATTGAAGTCTAAGTTTATTTCTACAAACACTAAGTTGAGCATATGTAAAACTTTAATCAGGCATATTGCTCTGCATGGAAGTGAATGTTGGACCCTCAATAAAGCAGAGGAAGAAAAATTGGTAATTTTTGAAAGAAAAATCTTTAGACCTATTCAAGAGTACAATGAGTGGAGAAATTCTTTACAATCATAAAATTTACAGGAAATATGGCAAATATGGCAAGACTGACATTATGAGAACTATAAAAGCATCACGTATTAGGTGGGTGGGCCATCTGAACAGATATGCTGATACTTTTCCTACCAAAAAAGTAACTAGATATATAATACAGCCTTATCAAACACCTTTTAAGGTTATTTCGAGATCTGATGTTTTTAACATTTTCACTGTCGACAAACGAAGGCATCTTTTGGTAGCTGATGTCTGCATGCATCCAACACAGGAACTCCTAGAATTTTCCATACAGTCACCACAGAAAACAACTAGATCTGGTAGCAAAACTCGGTTTGTATTGCTACTACATCAAACAGGAAGGATCTTTGTACAGCCATATCAAGCATGATAGATACGTCTTTCAGACTGATAGAAGTGACCAGTGGACTCTAGTCACTATGCTTACAGCCTATGTAACCTTTTTATCTTCAATTGTATTATTAAGTAAATGTATATTTATTAATTCTAATCACATGTTCATGCACGAGTGCATAAACAGTTTGTATTTAGTTATGATCATTCATTATTCGGATTTCATATTTGTATCTTCAGTTTGTATAAATATTGTGTAGAATTTTAGTCAAAAGAGATGTAATACTAAGGATTATTTTGCTAATCAATATGCATTTATCGTAATTTCCAATATTATATTCAGCAGAATTCAAAAACGAATTGTAAGAAACTTCCGGTTAAAATTCCACTATGTATTGTCTCTACAATTCTATTGCTTAAAGCAATGTTTGTTTTATGATTAAACAGAGTGCAGATAAATAAAATTTAAAATGGTAAGCATGAAATTGGAAAACAAATTTGAAGTGGGGTTATATAAATATTCTCCAATGCTAAAATGTCACAAAATCTCCATACCTATTGCTTTCTGAGAACTAAATACGCAATAAGTATGAATGCTATAATTAGTTATTTAGTACAGAACTTTATTTCATAGTTTATTAATTTTCTTTTCTAAATTTTTATTTTTTTACTACAACCACATATTTTATACCTCCATTTTTTATAAAACTATATTGTCGTAAAAAATGTATTCAAATTCTATTATCGTGGTATTAAAAGTACATTCTGAATGAAATTAAAATAATTCTCTTTAAAAACTTTGAATTATTTCAGAGATTAATAATTTGCTAATGAAAAGGATTATTTTTGGTTATATTGTAATGTAAATTGCTGTAAATTTTTAGTTTTTTTAAGTAAGAAATGCATAAAGTTTTTTCAGATGAACAAAGCATGTTTAATTAAATGCTTTTTGCAACATACATATATGATAAAGATGATAGATAATTTTCCATAAAACTTTTCATAAAAATTATAATTAACTCATAATTTTAACATTCATAAATACACATATTAATATGCATTAGCATTAAGTAAAACGATTTAATAGTTGTAAGGTAGTAAAATATTATAATATACAATGACGCTTATATAGCTCTTTTGTTTGTGATATTTTTTTTCAATCGCATTCAGTTACAGGAAATGGCGTATTGAACTATTCGCAGCTTCAAGGTTGTTATAGAGATAGCGAATGTGACAAAGTAAAGGATTTATTTTTATCTGCATTTATAAAATTGCAGATAAAAATGAAGTTTTATCCTCAAAAGAATTGAATACGCCTTTTACATAATTGATTAAAAATTATATGCAATGACAAACATTATTTGGGGCTTTTTTATACATCAATGTCAAAAAATAAATACGGCATATCTGAATTTTATCATCAATAATTATGTTCATAAACATAATGGTTTTATGAATGAAAATAACTCAGACTTCATTCGTAGTTTCATTTATAAAAAAAACTATCTTCATGTAATAACAAGCAATTTTATAATTAAAAAAAAATTTAATGTACCATATTTTTATACACATTTTCAGCCACTTCTGAGCTATGGTCTAAATTTCAAGTCTCTAGCTCATCGGGAAGTTAATTTAAAATCAATTACAAAATTCCACCTGGTCAGACATATAAGAAAGCGAGTCAATAAAAACATGGTAAAAATTTTTAAAAAGGCTCTGGTCTTTTTTTGCAGAATGAGTTTATCTTTTACAGAATGACCAGAAAATACTGTTTAAGCGCTTAGATCTAAAATTTAATATCTGTCTCGGAGAATTTATGAAACCTATTTCAAAGTAATTCTTTTTTAAAAAGCCTCGGAAATATTTACTTTTAGTTAAACTCATCTTGCATATTTAGCTTCCTTTAAGCTTTCAGAGCAAATACACAATTTTTAGAACAACTATTCTTGATCTAAAAAACATAGAGACAGAATTTTGGTTTTTTAAAGTATGGTTGAATTAAAAGAGAGAGTCTGATGATTTTGTTTCTAGTGGGAATTACTTCTTAAAAGCTGTGAATGTTGCAATTGGTTTTCTAATAAATATATTCTGTAGTAAGACTATTCTAAATTGCGATTTTATAGAAGATAAGCAATATTTTATAGTCTTAAATGTATTAGAATACATAAAACAATAGAAAATAGCCTGACAAATCAAAAGCTTAATTTTAAGGAAGTGGTTAGCCGTTATTATATAAACACAAAATGGACGTAATTTTTTAAACAAAATATAAATTGAGTAGCAAAGTGGGCGCATTTTATTCTATAATCAGAAGTTTATATATTTCGATTTTTAATTTGAAAGGTATATGTATAACAAGTGACCATATATTCTTCAGTAATATTTGTATTGTTCCTCTTTAATGAATCTATCAAAATATTCAGTTTCATTTAGCCATTGAAAACATTTCTGTCTATTTTAATCATCGAAGGTAATTAATTTTAAAAGTATGAAATATCTTGTCTAATTAAAGTGTAATCTAAATTTTTGTTTTGTAGAATAAATCTTTTGTAAATAAGTTCAGAAGCTTATTTTTAAAATTAGTTTTTTGTAAGAATGTATAGTACAAAAACCATTATGTTAAGCATAATGTGGTTAAAATCTAATTTCAAAAAACAATGATTTATTAATATAAGGTATTTGCAGATCTACAATATCATGTAAAATGGTGTGTTATTTTTAATTTTGGTACATATTACCAAATTATTTTATTGATTTTATTGAATTCTAAGAAAAACGAAAGGCTTTCTAGCTGTATTAAAAAGAATGGTAAATTGAATACTCAGTATCAACAATTACTACATGTAAAAGTAGAACTTTAATTTATAAGTACAACAAAAAGAAACTTTTTTTCAACAATTTATATGAATGCAATAATCAGTGAAAAATATGTTGGATATTGAAATGAAATTTCCAAATTAAATATATTGAAGATATTTCAAACAGAAAAATAAAGATTTCATATGCAAGTATACAAAAAATTACACCGTGTTTTAATTAATTCGAATACGGCGTCATTTTAGTAATGATATTGAAATGTTCGGAGTGTGTCCTTTATCACCTCATCTAAGAATAGTATAGCACTTCTTTTTATTCTTAAACGAAAAGATAAAGATATAAGTAATATTTATCTCTTTATCTTTAATGCTTTAAAATTTAGCATTTTTAATTCTTAAGCAAAATTTTCTTTTAGGTCTGTAAAACACTTATTTTACTAAGGCTTTATTAGAGGGATAATTACAGGGTCTATTTCATTATATAACATCTGTAAACAATTATTTTAGTACAAAACATATATGTAAATGATAAGATATTAGCATCAAAGCAATAAATAGATTTCGATTAAAACAACACAAATATATGTATGTTTAATTAAATAAATGATCAACATTAAGCTCTTATGGAGTTCTCATTTTACTTTTTAATATTTTTTTACTAAATAGTAGAAATAATGTTTTTAAAATACTAAGAGTGAAAGGAAACACATTTAATTGAAACTGCAGCATATTTAATGATAAATTTGGGATTTAATAGAGAGTGATGCAGAATTGGACTGACAAATTCAGATGACTGATAGTAATGACTTTTCGTAAATTATCATTAAATATTTTCGCATTTATTTTCATTATTCACAACCTTAATATGATATTAATAAAAAGGCATACTTGTTATCTTGCACGAATTTAGAGTTAGAAATTATTGTATTACAGTAAACATAGTATTAAATACATTCTATAAAATTCCTGCTTATTACGTCCATACACACGAGCCCAACGAAAGAGATCCGGGAAACTAATTATTTCACTTATCTCAACTTTCTCCGATAATTTTACATTTGAAAAAAAAAAGTAATTCCTGTTAGTCGTCGATATGACGTAGAAGGAACAAATGATGACGTACTTGAGTTAAACAGGGTAATTTTGGATCACAGATATTTCGCACTTGAAAACAACATAATTGTCATCGACTACGTGACGATATCTGACGTACTACTCACAAAAGTACTATAACTGAAATAATTATAGTTGAAAGTAATAAGAATATGGAGGAGACAATTGTGTCGAGAATACGAAACCTTCCAAAAGAGCCCTTGACAATTTTATGAATAGCCTTGAAATAAAGCATTGCTCTACATTTGAATTGAGGATCTCAGCGACGATGCTTTATGAACGTGAATTCTACTGACGTTAACGCTTAAGAGACGAAATGGATAATGGGAGGATTAAATGAGACTCATTTAAATTATCCTGTTTTTCGCCACTTTTATGGAATAAAGTATAAAATATTTATCACAATTTAGCATGTTCGAAGAATGTGATTTGAACAGAATCTATTATTTCCGTTATAAAAACAAGTCCTTATTCTTTATGTGACAAATAATGCAGTCTACAGATGATTTAATTAACAAATTTTAAAAAACTAAGTCTAATCTTTAAATTTAAACTTATTTTTAAAGATAGTATTAAAAATTATATTACATAACTAAGATATTTGCAATTATATTTTATTAATTAGAATGCAATAAAAGTAGATATATAACTTTTTCAACAGTAGAAAGATCAAACTAATTATCTCTCAAAGTACAATTTTTCGATTCCTTCTATTAGCTCACTCTCTCTCCCTATATATATATATATATATATATATATATATATCTTGTTCAAATTTTCAATCGTTATAAAATACTTTCTACTCATCCATTCAAATTCAAATACATTTTTTAAAGTTGTAGTGGATGACACGTGATGTTAATACAGTTTTTTCAAATATTAATTCATTATTTAAATTAAAAAATAAATAAATAGTAAGAAACACAAAAATAATAGTCCAACAGCATATATAGAAATGAGAATTGTCCGCTGTGTTCTTGTAAAGCAATGGTTAACGTGTTGGACTTCTAATCCGAAGGACGTGGCTTCGAATTCCATTTGAAAGGACCTAATTTCTGAGAATGTGATATCTTTTTATACTATACTATTTTAATGGAATAATTAAATTTAATTAATGAATATAAATAGTAATTGTCCAACACCATATATTGAAAAGAAAATGGAAAATTGCAAAGAAAATCCCTTTTTATTTTGCCCCTTAATATTTTGATTTGTTACATATTTATATTAATAGTAATTATTTAACAAAAAGTAATTAAAATAAAAATTTTCTTTGTTGGCCTAAGTAGGAACGGACTAAAAATATTTTTTTTTATATTACTTATTACATTGTTACTCACAAATTCATTGATTTGTAAAAGGTGTCTTCTCTCTGTTTTATCATTCCAGTACCGAATTTTTTTTAATTACAAAACATAAGTACGGTAAAGTTTTGAATTAAAAGTGCAACGTTTTATGTAGTTTTAATAAGAGTCCTAAAAATCATCCCAGGGGTAGTCATTGTCTGTAGTTAACTTCTCAAAAATATAGACGATTTCTCAAAAGAATATTGCAATTCAATTTTGGTAAAAAACAGTTTTAATAATAAGCCTCTTTCAAACTGATGTTTAATTTGAATTTCTCTTCGAGACTTGTGAAATTATAGCCCTCTCTATAATTTTTTATGTTACTCTAAATTTTATTTGTAACTTCTTATTTTGAATGTTTAATCTTTTCCCCTCTATTCATCTTTGATACTTTTTTTCTTGTCAAATATATTAACTTTGTTGATAAATATAATTTCTTAATGTTCTTTATATTTAATTTAATTTAATGGAATTAAGATTCTAACATAAATTCCGTTCGAATGTATTCTTTAGAAACCTATTTTTATATAAACAAGATTGTTTTAAATTAAAATAATCGCTATTTCTGATAATTGTAATTATAAGAAAATACACGCAAAGGTTATTTGCCATTCATTTAGATTGTAACCCTTCTCTCATGTTTAAATGATTTTCAAATTGTGAAAAGGGGGTATTTTTGGAAATGATTCTACATGAAGTTAACGGTACGTGATATTTTAATTTGAAGACAAATTTAAGAAAAATAATATGAACCAAAATATAATATAAAACTAGATTAAATTACGTAGGATAAATATGTGTGAAATTCACACCAAATTTATGGAAATGTTTCCTCAGAGGCTTATCAGTAAACTATCAAATTGTGCATTTTAAAACTATACCTAAAAGCAATATTCAAATTTCGTTTCATTTTCTTCCAATTCCTTCCATGTCCATGCTGTCTCCACATTTTAAGATCTTGGCATTAAAATTAACCTTTCATGTATATGCATATACATATATTCCAAATAAATGCAAATAAGGCAAATTTTTCAATATTTATTCACAATTAGATAGTTATATGTCTAAACCTTAATCACTTCCCAGTTTTACGCGAAAACCACTCGGGCACTTGAAATGGCACTTCTCAGATTTGCCCGAGCGTCGCTCGGGTAACTCTTTTTTAACTCTAATCCTCTTATTTGTTCGTTTAGTGTGCAATGTTTCTAATAGTCGAGTAAAGTTAGGATTACAAAAAAAGTGTCTAAACCGGTTTCAAGGTTAAGTTTTACTTCATTCTTTTAGACTAGATAAGGCAGAAATTTTCTTTTTACTAGATCGGTGTACCGCAAGCTACAAACATTACTTCTTTTAAATTTGGAGCTTAAGATAGAAGATAAATGAGTGATTATGAGAGGCTCATAACAGAAAATAATTCTGTTATTGACTCAGATAGTGAGATTGAAATTTCTGTAAATGATTCTGGAAGTAATAAAAGTTTTTTATCGGACTTCTCTTCCGGTGTAGATAGAATGGATCAGCATCTCACAAATTACCCAATAACAAAAAAAAGAGGCAAGAAATAATACAAAAAAAATATTCTTCCATCATTTTAGAATGCTTTCGTTTTATATCAGAAACTGGGAGGAAAACTATCTCATTTGAATTTCAGGCTTGATATTATAGATTGCTTTATTGAAAGATATGGGGTGGTAAATAAGAAAAAAAAGAGGGCCAGGAATTTTGCACACTTACGATTGACAGAAAAAATATTTTAGGAGTGATTCTTCCTACCGGCAAAAAAGTGAGACCAGCAAGTTAATGTTTTGTGTGTTGGCCGAAAAGAAACGATTTTGAAAAATGGGTGAAAAAAGGAACACGATATTTTTGTACCGATTGTGATGTTGGACTATGCTTGTCTCCCTGTTTTAAAATTTAATACACAAGAACAGAATTTTAAGAGAAATCTTTTTAAATCTTATACACATTTTGTAAAGTGTTGTTTTGAGTTCGCTTATTTCTTCAGAAAGAAGCCAACTTTAAGGAAAAATACGTTTTTTCAATGAAAATAAAAATTAGCACAATTCTTTAAATTCAATATTTATAACATATCTGACTGCTGATTTGAGTTTTTATTATTGATTTCCTCTTAAAAATGTTTACAAAAAATATGCTTATTTTTTGGCAAAATATGACAGGAAAAAAAAACTGTTAAGTGGTTAATTAACAAATTAAGTAAAACTATTGTATAAAATAGTAAAGTTTGTCGCATATTTGATCAACTTATTATAAAATGAAGTAATACCGTGAAAACACTTACAAAGGTTGAACAGCTACAGTGTTAAGTTCATTAATTAACAGCTGTTGTTATTAACAACTGAAGTATTAATCAACAGCTGAAGTGTTACATTTATTATTTCACCGATGCTCTAAATTGAACTTTATTTCGAAATAATCTTGGTTTAATTCAAGAAAGACAAAAAATATTTTTAAAAATAAATAGCGTCCATAGTACAATTCTAGACCGACGAAGAATGTATCGTATGATAGATATGAAAAATATACCAAGAGACATTCTCAAATGCCTCTATCATGCCTTTGGTATAGCAATGAAAAATGCCAGAAAATAAAATCAGGAATTTTTGTATCAGGGTAAAGCATTAAAATAGTACGAAAAAAATTAGGGGAAATTATATATTCCGAACATATATAAGTTTAAAATAAATAGTAGAGTAACGAAACCTCAGCCTAATGTGAGCCAAAGAGCGGTCAAGTTTGTGAAAATGCCGGATTATCGAGAATGGAATTAAAAAAGAATAAGTACGACTGTTTCCTTAGAAAATATTATACTGCCCTTGTATGTATTGTTTGCTTGAAAATAAACTTCCCAAATATACCCTTAAACAAAGGAAAAGTATTACTTAATGAAAGCATAGAGTATTTGCTACATGAAAATAAAAATTAATGAATACTTAGTATGCAGTAATTCTCCTGATCAGACACACCTCAGAAAATTAATTCATAAAGGCATAAAGCTGTCTATAATGAAAATTAAGTAGGTGAATTTGCATAAACTGGCTACATTTTTTTACAGAAATAAGTAATATCCTAGTGTCTTCCGTACTGCACACCGCATTTTGTTACTTCATCAAGAGGATGTAGGAATAGTATATCAATTACCGAAGCACCTTGAAAACATCGACACCGTACAAACTTACCGACGCTCAAAATACTGAAAATACTTCTATGTATATGTACAGTCTTTAATCCCTCACTATGTGATATTTTAGGAGTATGTACGTTTTCAACGTTAACGTCTTATCCATCATTTTCCGGCATTTTTTCATTAACTTTGTGCACGTGGGTTTTTTTTTTCGACCAGCAAGGGTGCGGCCGAGTTATCCGCATTGCCGGGTTATCGAGAGCCTAGTTTTCGGGACTCTATGTACTAATTCGTAAGCGAATAGAATAAAGCTGCTGCTCATATCATTTCATTTTGTCGAAAAAATGCACTCAAATTAAATCATATATAAAACAAGATTTTTTTTTAACATGCATCATTTTATACTCCCTTATTCGTGAATATTTAAATATTAGACGAATTTGATATCTGTCTATCCTCGTTTAATTTTCAAGGCTCCTTACAAGTTTATAATGTATCAACCTACTGTTTTATGTAATGTACTTGTATATTCATTCTCGTCTTGTTTCCCGTCAATAAGTATAGTGTTTCTAAACGTCTCTCTGTACACACTAAGTTAGTATTTTTCATATTGATAAGACCTGTACAAGGTTTATCAAGATCCATAACGTCGAAAGAGTATTGTTATTTGGCCCTATAATCGTGGTGAAATATGACTGCTACATCCTCACGGCTTTTACGTGAGCTGTAAGCTGCCCCTAGAACCCATATTGCATAATGTGCACAATTGTAACCTAGAAGACCCTTCTCTTTCACTGCAGCACACAATAGAGCGTGTTCAGTATGGTACAAATAACATATACCTTGGGCAAGACTTCATTATGGAACGCCAAGTTTTTTTTTTACACGAGTCAAGATTCAGCTGGGAAACTGATTCTCTGCGTACTTTCGACCACAGAAAGCCTAGGACACAATACCACCCCTCTCTTATCAGGGAAAAGGATTATTATGGTAGCTGAGACTTAAAGGCTTAGGCAAGCATTATGTTGGACAGCCGCAAAAAACCCTGCATGTGTTTGGCAAAAGCTTCCTGGCTGTTATAAAGTAAACAAAGGAGATTTTAGAACCTTATTTTAAAATTTTCAGAGACCCAGTTGGTCCCGAGTTCCTGTTAATGTACGACAGCATTCGTCCACATAGGGCTCAGATGGTCCCCAATAATTTGAAAAGTAAGGATATTTACCACATTGATTTGCCAATGTAGATCTCTATGACTTTAACACTACAGAGAACATCTGGAATGCTATTGGTATCTTAGTCATCTTCCTCCAAGAATCATGCCAGATCTAAGAACTGCCTTGCAACAGGAGTGGGATCGACTGTCGCGGGGCTCTTCTCAACTTCTCTTTGTCCAGTTTGC
Organism: Trichonephila clavata; assembly: GCA_019973975.1. Classification (NCBI taxonomy): domain Eukaryota; kingdom Metazoa; phylum Arthropoda; class Arachnida; order Araneae; family Nephilidae; genus Trichonephila; species Trichonephila clavata. Next base: position 212,923 of record BMAO01021225.1, on the reverse strand, counting down.
TCTCAAGCTACGTGACCTGACTGGTTGTGAGACCCCATATCAGACTCATTTTTTGTATGATATCACAATGTTGATTTTGAACATCTCCACATGATACTGGTAAGTATGGGCACATAAAATGGTTTTTGTGAATGATGCATTTTCTCTGTTATAAACATATATTAATACCGTATTTCCTCAAGACCTGTCCTTAAGTTTTCAGAAATTCGATGCAACATGCAAATTCACTTATCTTTGCACATAAGTACATTTATACAGGTTTTACATTAAGGTTTTCTCTGCCCCCCCCTCCCACCTTAATTGGAGAAGGTAATAGTTATATATATATCAATTTAAATATGGTGTTTAGGCTTACTAAAGTGACTATCCGCTGTATAGCCAGTTCAATTACTGGAGGTAATATCCAAAGTAACTATCTTGAGGTAAAAAAAATCAAAATTAGCATTTCTATCTAGAAAACGGGAAGAGATTCGGAACAATTACAAAGTTGAAAAGCATCTTTTATTTAAAAAAGAAAAGACACTTTTTCGAAAAAATAACATACAGAATAAAACATGTAAAATCAGCAGAGACGTATATTTTCGGTGTTAAATACGCTTTAAGTTTACTAAAATACACATACCAACACTTCTTTTTTTTAATGATGCACATTTCATACTATGTCAAACGACACTTTGGCACAGAGTAAGAAATCGCTTAAGATCCCACATTCGCATACACCGGTTCGAAAATAAGGGGAGTGGGGAGCCCATTCTATGCATCCACCATACCCAATTATTTGATGATGAAATGTCTTCACTGTACTGCATTACTTTTGATGTCTTATACGGCGAGAGCTTGCATGTTGGAACTATGCTTCATATTGAAGCAGGGACATATTTTCAACAAAATCGGATATTATGATGTGTAGAAGTTCAAAGTATCATACTCCAATTAACGTGACCCTTAAAATGCAGAGCTAATTAGCGTGTTATATAAAACTCCACTCAAAACCAAATGAAATGTTCAACAACTACTTATTTCATTGAGTGAAAAACATATATCATTCATCTAAATTATGCCTTCGAGAAAGATTGGCTTGACTTTTAACTGTTTCAAGATACAGTTGTACGAGTCGTAACGTCTTTCAGCATTTAGCCAGTAGAGCCTGTTCAGGTGTCAGTAGATACGGATGACACTTGAACAGGTGTCTTTCTTTATTTTATGACTTTTCAAAAGCGGCTTTGGGGGGGGGGGATTTCTACAGATTTCTCATGTGTTGCTTTGTGCATGAAAGAAGATATATTTTATTCATCTTCAGGTTCACTTACCAGTCTACTACATTTAATTAGTCTACCAATCGAGGTTAGATGTTCACACGACCCGTCTCTCTTAAATTCATGTCACAACATTTTGGATGGTCTACAGCAGGGATCTTCAAACCTTTTCAACTTAAAAAAACCCATAAAACTTGAAGGTTCTTTCGTGGAACCCCATTCCATACACATACTTCGAAAAATATATCTCAAAATAATATTTAAAGTAGATCAACGTGTTAGAGGCTCTTTATGTAATGGTAATTAAAAAAAGTATTGCATTTATTATTAAAAAATTATAATCTAATTTTTTAATATAATTTACTCATTAATAATATTAATTTATGATTAAAGTGTTACCTATCATGCATTATATTTATTAACTGGGATATGTGCTTGTTTTTTTTCCACACAAACTGTCAAAGTCTAGGTCTATTGAGGTTAAATGCAATTGCATTACTTATTCTGAGTTAAATTCGTTTTTATACTTCATTTTTGTAGCCACTTACATTGAGAAATATATTTCCCTTAAACACAGCGTTCTAAATGGCAATAAAATGTTTACAGGTGCAACCTAAAATTTAGAAGCTGTTCTTGTTAAATTTAGATTTTAACATTGAATCTGTTGAAATAATGATAAGTTGTTTCCTCTCCTACATAATAGGTGTTTTTTCCACAATGCAAAAGTATGCATTTTTCATTGGAAAACTACTTAGTTTTGCAAGACATTGTGCTAACTAACGAATATAAAATTATCTCGTGGAACCCGAAATAGTAACAATAGAATATTCACAATTTAGTAGGGAGTATATATATATAAATAAAGCTTTTTAATGTTCTTTTATTATATTATAATAAAAAGTTTAAAAAGTGTTGCATAATAAGGTTATTATATTTAAATAAAATTTTCAGTTTTAATTATTACCATGACCTTTAGATACTTGTAACTATACAAACTTCATAGAGAACGTGAAACCATTTTGAATACAGATTTATTTCTTCTCGATTTTTATTATTGTGACTCGTGAAATGCCTAGATGTGCCTTGTGGAACCCCAGGGTTCCGTGGAAGACAGTTTGAAGACCACTGGTCTACAGTGATGGATAAAAGGCTCCAGAAAAACGTCTATATTTGCCTATACAACTGATCTGCAAGAGTGGTTAAAGATTATGAACATAATACTAACATAAGTGAATGATACTTAAATCATGACTTAGTTTCCACTGCCAAATACCATTTAAAAAATTAATCGGCTTAATTGAGCCAGAAATCTAAAAATCTAAATTAAAATATTAAATTTTTAAAGACAATATAACAGCACAATCGCACGTCAAAAAAGAATTCCCACCATTTCAGAACAGTGTCGTACATAAGGAAAAACTAATAAGATACTAAGAACAGAAAAATAATTATAGTTACAAAAGCAGGAAAACCAAAAGAATTCTATTAAATTTATACAAATTTTGTTTTTTACAGTTTTATGATTATAACTCATTTATAAGGAAATTCTTATGCATAATGTGACATATGATTTGTTCTAGAAGGGATAAAATAAAAAAAATTGACTTGTCGTTTTTCCCGGTCAAGAAATATGAAAATAATTACATTATTTTTAAGCATTTGGTTATTAAAATATATGCAAACAAAAGAAAATAAAAGAATTAAACCATCAAAAAAGTTGCATTAGCTCAATTAGCAAATAGAGCGCGAACTATATTTTCCTTAACTCGCCTAAAAAATATACATCGTAGTGGAATAAATTTCTTGCACCAGTTCTGATTTAGTAAAATTTCTAACAATAAAAAAATAAACGAGAAATATTTATATCTGTGATGCAGTAGATAATTTTATTCTTTCAGCAAACTTTTTTTTATTTAATCACTTTTAAACTGAATTACTAAAAAGTTAATTTCGGATTAAAAATTCAAAAAAAGTTAATTTCTATAAATTGTTATTTATTTATTGCTTAAAAAGTAATTATTTTAAAAAAGAAGTAATTTGTTCAATGAAAGCAGTTGAATGAAAGATAGAAAGAAATGCGACATTAAAATACAAATATATATACCATTTAAAATTCTTTAAAAATATCCTGTCTAAACTGAATTTTATATATAAATATACATTTAGCCCTCAAAAACCATTCATTTTCGCATGCTTTGGAATTCTATACGTAAGATTAGAAAAATAATTTGATACTGCATGAATATAGACGTGTTACATTTCGAAAAAAAGTGCATCCTTGTGTTTATTTTTGGTATTTAATTGAAAATAATAATTTCAATAAGAAAGAAAAAATGTTTTAAAAAATTATATAATTAACCTTAAAAAATTCTTGGGATTTTTAATTCGGAGATATATAAAATGATTGAAATCTTCATAAGCATCAATCATGCTTGTAATTTAGTGCTGCCATCTGCATTCTATCTTCGAGAGCAAAATAGAAATCCAATAAAAGTTAAATAACAAAAAATTTAGGGGGAGGGAGGGGGTTCATTTGCGAACGACATTTCAGATTTCTGCGAATTCATTAATTTAATGCTTATACTGTGGTAAATTTTCTTATTTTCACTTAATATTTTCTTTCCAAATTGCTTTGAATCACAAAAAATAAATATAGCTTAAACTAAAATATGGAAATAAAACGAAAACGAAGTATGTGCTAGATTTATTTAAAAAAATTATTTTCTTTACAAATCACTTCGAATTCAACATACACGAAACTAAATTTCCCCGAAACAAAAATTTGCATTGAAATAAAGCAAGTTTAGATATGAATTTTATTTTCAAAAAAGGAATGTTATTCAATTATGAATTGTGTAAAATGTGTAATTGGATATACATTTATAGGGAATATTAAGATTTTCAATAAACACAGTCGATGAAGATGAGTTTTAGTAACTGATGTATTATTCATAGGTGCTATAAAATATGAGGAATGATATCTTCTTAGGGTACAACGAAGAAGTAAATTTTGTTCACATAATATTTATCAGCAAATAAAATATCTTAATTTCGTCCATTGGAATAGAAATGTTTGTTAAAAGAGTTATTATATCATAGAAATGATTGTTAAAAGAGTAGTTAAAAAGTTATAGGAATATTTTCTCTTGCTTCTGTAGAAGAAAGCTTCCCAGCTCTAAATTGTTCATGAAGGAGGTAAATGACTGCCAAATTTTCTTCTTAAAATGCTCCAAACATGTTCGGATAATTATCTTGGATATTGTTGCTTTTCTTCGTCGAAAAAGATTAGCGTCATCATCAATACGAAGAAATTTGTCTCGATTACTACTGTGTAAGGGAGTACAGCAGATCTGAGGATTTCATTCCAGTATCACTGAGCCGTCTGGGATTCATTCTTGATGACATACGGGTCGATATGGAGATTGACGGAGAAACCAGATCCCGCATCCCTCCACTCCTCTCGATCGGAAATTGAGCAAAACTATTTCGAATACAATATTTTTTCCGGATTATAAGCAATTTACAATCAAATAGTTCATTAAAGCTGGTTTCGTCCATAAAAATAATTTTGCACCAACCATTTCTTCCCCTTCCCCTCATATACCTATCTTTTATTGGCAGCACGGAAACTTTCTATAATGTAAAACAAACGGTATGTCTACAAGTATGCAATTCACTATGATGTAAATGATTTCAAAAATTTTGCTCAAGATTCTTGTTTCAGAAGTCTCTTGAAGATGCTGTTGCAGTGAAATAAAGCTCAATTTTACCAGGCAGTGTTAAATACCTATTCCTCATATTGTATTAATACACGTGAAAAAATAGAGAGAAAGAAAATATCCGTTTCCTTTTTAAATTACTCTTTCTAAAAGGTTTTATTGTGTTTAAAATCAATAAAGATTTCTTAACAATATTTCTTAAAATCTAATTCAATTGATAATCAGTATACATACCTCTTTAATATGTTCCTGATTTATTTTTTTAAAATAAAATTATGTATTCAGTAAAATAAATAATAAAGATAGTTAAAATATACTTCTCTTCAAAAAATAAGATTTAAAGAAATCATTGGCGTACACTTATGCTGTTAACATTATTCAGGTCGCATATATATGCTCTATAATATATAATTTTAGTAGAAGTTGAGTACTGGGTATACGTATGTAAGTATTGATCAGTAAATTGAATAACTAGAGGCTTATATTTCAGTTCTTTTGTTTTAGATGATTATCTTAGTACCTAGAAGTTTACATTGGAGTTTTATGCAAAATTTCTATTTTATTTCCTATCAATATATTAATGTATGGGTCTATTCAGTAGCAGTAGTAAAAAAATGCTGGGACATTGCCAATTAAGGCATTAGACAACAAGATCTCCAATATTTCTTAAAAGTAAAAGTAGTTAAGTCATTTGGAGCAGAACCACTCATCCAAATGAGCAGCAATCATAGCTAGTCCAGAATCAAGTAAAACACAATCAAGTGTTTGAATTAGTCAAGTAAAAATGAAACAAATAGACAGTCATGTTCAATCAAAAATCTAAACTCGGTCACAACGGTAGACCGAGTTTAATCCGGGATAAAGTTACTTTTACATATTTATTCGTATTTTCTTTAATTAAAAGCTAATTTTCTACTCCGTTGAAACGAATGCATATCCATATAAAAGTGTTCTCTCCAATATTTTTTAAAAATTGATTATAAGCTCTTAATGCATAGCTCTGCTTAAATTATGTTTACTTTGTATTAGCCGAACTCCAATAAGTTAATTTTCCCTCAACAGTCAACAAAAAGTGAGACTGGTTTTGCAAAATTTATTACGGTCTTAGAAAAAATTGTAAACTATTTTTTTTTTTTTCGTTTGGTCTTAAGAAAAATTTTGTAAGAATTCTTCATTTATCTTGCTTTTCTAAGTCTGATACAATGTCCCACCGAAATCTAATGCTAAAATTTTTTGATTAAGAAATAAACTGATTATTCTAAATCTATCACAAAAAAACAACTTTCATTGATTTCAGATTGTAAATTTTAATTACAACTAAGAAACAGAAAAATGAGCTTAACATTTTATGAGTGAATTGAGTCCACATTGCATTTATCACTTTTTAAAAATTAAATTGTCTATAACTAAAATGCATATTATGAAGAAATTAGGCAGCAAATATTTTATATTGTATTTTTATACAATTATGCTATAATATTCGTTAAAGTCCGTCTTTTGTACTCTACTGAACTCCCAAAATGTAACACTTTTTAGTAACATCCAAATTGCACTAAATTTTCACCAATAATAAATATACCGAGACGGAATAGCATTTCAGTGCAGGCGAAAATGATCGGTGCCTGCAGGCGCCATCAATAAGCATTTTATAAAAGGAGCTTAATATTCTATAGAATCACTCGAATTGCTTTTTCATGTGGTTGATTAGCGTGAGTAGTTTTGACATGCTTCAAAACAGAACGCGAGCATCGTTCGAGTCCGTTTCTGAATTTGAACTGGGAGGAATTTCTGCAAGAAGAGAATACGGATTATTCTTCCGAGAGATGGGAAAATCATGCCAGACGTAATAAAGTAACGGTGATATTGATCGATAAATATTAGAGGGAAAGATACCCAAGGGTTTTGATTGTACCAACCTCGTCCTACCACTACACGAGTTGCAACACAATACAATGGCCATAAGGCGGTCATTCTTGAAATTACCTACATCTAAACTGCACTCATTACCAATGGTGTATGGAACTGTAGACACGGACAACCGAATGGTACAACACTACTTTCGCAGAAAAATTGGCCTTTTGCCTTCAACATCACGATCGTCTAATCAGAAATTAAAGACACCGTTGACAGAAGTTGCTTCATTGTTGTTGTACGTATCGACATATTGGTGTTGAGCCTGGTACAAAGGTTTGAAATAATATTGCATTCCATTCCCGAATCCCCTGGTATAAATTTCCAGTACAATAATCAGATAAAATTATATCTCTGAAGATTCACATCATGTTTTTCTCTCTATGAGAGTTAATTTTCGGCCATATTCCAACGAAAGAATACTTGACACATATGTAGCCGCTAACGGAGAATGTGAGTGAATGAGTGAGTGAGTGAATATTAACGTACCACTGTTCAGCTACACGAGGACTTTTGGGGACGGTCCGCGTAATTTTGAACCATGGTCAAGTGACGCGCCTGAGCTGGCACCCCCCTCTCCTAACTACCACATCACACCAACGGGAGGACGTTTGAGCTCTCGACAGATTTTACGTGCATCGCTCCCCTACACGGCGGGTCTTCAGTGGTACTGGGATCGAACTCATGACATGCTAGCCACGATCCGATGCCTAGACTACTTGGCTACCGCGGCCCTCGCTAACGGAGAATATTAGGGCCTCCTTGCAAAGTCAGATTTTGAGCCCCAAGCTTGATCTTACAAAGGATTGCAACTTGGCGTCAATCAGGCCTTGGGGCCCTCTAGAATACTGCCCCCTCCGCAATGTGGGGGTGTATGTTACGCAGCTGCACATATGGCACGTAATATTTAAGACTGTTCAACCCAATGTTTGAAGCTTACTGCAATGCGTAGTGTGTAGCAGCAGTTCTTGCTAGTCATAGTGGCAATACTCAATACTGAGTTTATCACCTTCTTCACCACGCAAAAGGGTATACTTTAAATCGTTTTGTATTTTTACTAAATATTAAAAAATTTAGATTTGATGCCTCTTGTCCTTCTTAACGATGCATTTAAATGCTTATATAATATTCAATGAATGCTCAACTTTATGTGCGACAGTATTATAAAAAGAGCATCAAATTGAAAAATGATTTTCATTATGTATTTGAAAATGCTACAATTTATGATTTAACCTGAGTCTCTGTAAAAGTACTTCTAATCGCAAAAGTGCTTATCAAACTGATAACATTGTTATAGTATGTGTCTTTCAAATAATACACAAAATAAAGTAGATGACTTCCTAAAGTTTTGATAGCTCCTGGGAAAATCCTTTTTTTTTTTCATTTATGATTCAATAATGAATAAAAATATGTTCATGAAAATAAAACAGTTTCTTCCACACAATTCGGATCAATAAAAAGAGAAATATAGCATTCCTGAAACACAAAAACCTCTTATCTCTCCTAAAAAATTAAATTATTGTAATTGAAATTAAGAATGGGGAAAAAATCTGAACAATACCATTCTGTGGAAATAATTGTATTCGTGTCTCCATCTACTGGTAAAGTTTTTGTTCATTTACTTCACATTTGCAGGAATAAAATGTATCAATCGGATATTAACATTTTAATAAATATACTTAACATCTCGTATCTTGAGTAAATGGTAGAAACATGTTCAATTTTCTTAACTGGGAATAAACTCTTTGAAATGAAATTTGAGGGCGTGATCAGTTCCAGTAAAGCTTTTAAATAAATAAAGAGCAAGAACTAAAAATGCAAAAGGTTTTTAATGTTTTACCTGCTATTATCTTTCAACTGTCTTTTTCTGATGAAATATATTTACCTTAAAATTTCTATTATTTTGATTTTTCGTTTAAAAAAAAACATAATATTTATTCAAAAATAAAATATATTATTCATATTGACTTTTCTTTCATTTCATAACATCATATATATAAACAAATTTTCGATTCGTATCATTTCAATTTCTAACTTTTTCTGTTGTTTATAGTTTTAAAATCATAAAACAATTATTCGTAAACGAAGCAACTTTGAAAGATGTTGAAAAAATTTTATATCTTTGATTGTGTGATATACTCATTTGATATTAGTAAAACAATCTTTGAGAACTTTTGATAAATTAAAGTATTTTGAGCAAATTTTTGCAAAATTAGTAATGCAGACTGAAAAAAAAATTAGTTACGCTAAAGAAATGGTATTCGTTTTGAAATTACTTATGCATGTGTGTATAAGTTAATTCTTTAAAATTATGATTCAATTCCTTTTGAGAAATCAGTATAGACACCAATTTTATTTTTTACGATAAGAATTGTGGAAATAATTAATTGTGTCCTTTTTTGGCAACAGTAGAATAAGAAAGTTTTGAAAAATTAAACAGCTTCCAATTTTTGGAGTTCATTTTAATTTTTTACACTAGATTAAAAATATTCTATTAATAAAATGTTTTAATCCATTTTCTTCGAGAAAACATCCAAGATTCTTAATGATATAAACCAGTGATACTCAACCATATCAATTTGCTTTTTTTGATAGTAGAATGTAAGCAAAAGGCTTGGTCATGCATGAAAGAAAATCGAAACTATCCCGAAACTTAACAAAAAAGACATAAAAGTAAATATTTCTTGTGTGTTTTTGACAAAAAGGTTAATATATATAAAAGCCAAAAATGAGTTTAAATATTTTAATCAATTTGCTTTGGTCTTATGGTGTATTTTTTCCATTACCCTCATGTTGCGGTCCGCGTGAAATACCTGTCGTGTGTGTGGCCCGCTTTAAATATCTATATCTAACCAAAATATGTATATGGCCCGGTGAGAAAAAAGACAGAGTATCCCTGATATAACCAGATTAATATATTGATGCAACAACAAATATTTTGCAATAATGTGGAATTTGTTCATATTTTACAAAATACCATTTGGTTAGAAAAGTATTTTAACAATATTTAATTTAATTTAATTGCAGAATAATTACTAAGGAAAGTTTTTTTACTTAAGTAATAACTTCAAAACTTAAATCTAATTTTTTTACTTATTTAAATACGATGTCCTGTTTTTGAAATCGTTAATTAAATTACGCAACCCTCTCAGTCGAGAACGTTTTCTCTTTGATACAATAATAAAGATCTTACGTAAAAGAATACATATTCAAACAAATAATTCAATGTACATAACATAAGATTAAAAAACTTAATGTATTGACATTAAAATGACCACTTTCGTTGATGATAGTTGGCTCTGTGGTTACCATGTCAAACATCTTTCTTCTATTTTTCTTTGTGCTCAAGATTTCTTACTGATTGGTCAAAACAATTTAAATTGGAATTTAATCCTGTGAAGCGACCCACACAAGTGTAATGATTGGTAAGAGAGATTGAGCATTTAATTTTATGTTATTCATTTACTCTTGTATTGTACCCCATTAGCTTCAGTAGAGGAAATTTTGAGTTGGATTTCTTGATAACTTTTATTGGGAAAAGAGTATAATTTAGATTTTAAAGAAATGTGATAAATTTCACAAAAATGATTATATAAATCGTGTTTCCCATAATACTAATAGTATTAATTTAAATGTCAGTACAATTATACCTATTAACCATGTATTTTGCCATTATTTCATATGGATCAAATATGTGGATTCTGGAAAAGCTGTATTCACGTTATTTGTAACTTCACTGATTTGATCTTATGATTTCATTAATTCGATTTTGTAGCTTCGCTATTTAATCTTAATTGTTTCAATTTTGTAACTCCATTGGTTCGCTTTATAATTTTTGTTTAGAAATATGTCCTTTATTTTCTAATATTTGTCGTACTTAATTCTTTATGTCCCAAGTGATACTTGTGGTACTCGGGAATTACTTAATCTGTTTTCAATTTTTCAAACTTTAAAATGTCTGTAACAGATTTTGTGTGTTTTATTAATGTTACTTATGAAAAAACTTTTGTTAAATATTTGAGTACTGTTGTACCAGCCAAAAATGATGGAAACTAAAATGAATATGAATAAAAATTTATCAAGCTAAAATCATAAAACTTGCCTCCGAAAGTCTGCGTATAGACGATCATCTTTTATCTTCATGCAAAGATCGTTAATAAAACGAAATTAAACAAAACGAAGCCTTTCTGAATTAATACTATTTTTTATTGATTCCTCTAACGCCGTAAGTTCAAATAGTATAAGCAACAATCAACTGATTATTACGTAATATAATACAAATATTTATTATTTGAAAACGACACAAATCGTGAGCGTCAAAATCTGCATACACTAGAAAAAACCTTTACCATAATGGACTATAACTAAAAGTTAATACTTTTTTAAACTCTATTCCGTTCTTTCTATAACTCTCTCAACATATTTGGCAGGGATTCAACTAGCCTAGTGGTCTCACCTGTAATTATTTTGTTCCATTGTTCTGCTATGACAGATTTAAGCATTTCCTTGGATGTTTTTACGTTTTCCCTGATTATTCACTCGAGTTAATCCCACACACACAAAAGCAGTATTGTGCTTAGATCTGGGATGGCTTAAGGAATTGGTTTGAGACATGGTAGAACAGACATGGCTTCACAATTTAAGCCATTTGCTTGGTATCTTGATCCTGCTGACAGTAAAAATCATCACTGACCGCAAGTTTCTTGGCAGTTGCCATGATATTTTACTTCAAGAAGTTCAAGTACTCAATTTTGTACATTGTTGATTCAATAAATTCCAAATTACCAACACAAAGGTTTCCTATTCACCCCCAAGAATTATGCCTCCTCCTCCATGTTTGATAGTAGAAGAAAGATAGATTTTCTATCTTAAGATCTGTGCAGGAATTTTTGCTGGCATATTTTTGTCCTTTTTAATGTCGAAAACATAAAAATTACTTTCAATTGAATATATAACATTTTTCCAATCATTATGTGCCCTATTTAGGTGTTTTTTGGCAAATGTCACTCTCTTAGCTCAGTTCACTCACTCGAGAGATTAATGGGTTCTTGAGTGCAACTCGTCCATGATAGTCATTCTTTTTTTAGTTCTCTTCAAATTGTGGTTAAAATCACACTTTTTTGCAGTAGCAACATTTTTAGTTATTTGTGAAGCTTATAGTCTTGGATTTATTTTTATTGAGAGCCTTACAAAGCAAAATTCTCGAGGTGACACTGCAGACGGGCTGCCGAATCTTGAGTTGGATGCTAACATTTTTGTTGATTTGGGGTTTTTTATGAACATCAATGAATCAATGAATGTCTTCTGTTAACAGTTTCAGCCAATTGACAAAAGATTTCCCCCTTTTTTGATGATCTAAGATTATCTTCCTTTCAGTAAGGTATCGAAATCTTTTTTTGTTACCTGCCATGGAATCAAACAAGCAATCAAATTTCAAATCCTAAATGAATCATTATAGAAGCTTGTAATTGCTTAAAAAAAACTTGGTGCAACGATCTCATAATTAAAGGTCTTTTTCTATTTTGCAAGCGTACGCAGACTTTTGGTGGAGGTGGTTGTTGATTATTTGGTGGTCATTCTTATTTTTAGCGCGTTTTTCACGTAGTGGAACAAAAGCGCTATTAGAACGCAAATTTCGTCTTCGTTCCATATTTTGTCGTACCTTTTTCTCAGCCAATAAGCAACCAATTGACCTCGGGTTTTCAGCATTTGGTCGCATTTGTGCCCTAGATGAGCCGAATCATATTTAAATTTAATCATTTTTAAATTTTTTTTTAGTACAGTACACTATTTTCTGTTAGTAAAAAGTTCATTAGTTGCATTATTGTAAAATACAACATGTGAAAAACGCGCTAAAATTACTTGGCCAAGCTAATGATTGATATCTTGTTTCAAGTTGAGGGGTATTTAATTGCCTGTTTGAATAAGGAAATTTTGAAGAATTTCTGTGATATGTATGTCGATTTTAAGAAGCGAGATTTTAATAATAATTATAGCATAAACACGTAAGATGTTTGCCTGTACGCAGACTTTCGAAGGCAAGTATATCCCTTTAAGACCCAACCCGCACGATCGTGCGGATTAGACATTCTTATACGTTTTTGCTGATGGAGTAGTCACATGTAAGAAAATCCCGAATTTAACGATTGAGTGTATTTACAGAGAGTGTAAAGATCACTTTTTATCAACAGACGGTGATTGTAGTCCATGTTTTACTTTCAGCTGGCCAATCTAGCTTTGTTTTCAAATACAACGAAAACACGTCTTCTTTTTATCTGTCGTAAAAAAGTAATTATCAATATATTTCTAATTACTTACATACAAATTTTTAATAGTGTTTAAATAATTTCAAAATAGAAAAAAATGTTGATTATACTCTATTAATGTTGCTTGTAGGACTCGAGATTTTGTTACCCGCACGATCGTGCGGGTTGGGTGTTACTTGAGTCACTGCATTTATAAAGGTAAGTGTTGCCATATGAGTTTTCTTTTCTGTTTCAATAATATTGACAGGAGCCTAAATAAAAACAAAATATAATGTTATATAATTAAAACACCATATTTCCTTAGGGTTGCCATGGACGAGTCCCTTTTTCTTTCTCTGGTTCTTTTTTGCAATTAATTTTCTCTTTCATACATTTGATGATAGGTATAGCATTTTCATCTTTTACACAGATATCTGCATCCACCTTAAGAAAAAATTTGAGTTTTCCGGTGGGAGTTAGTTTGGTGAGGTTTAAATATTTTTTTTTTTAAACAATAACATTTTCTGATACATTTTATTATTTTTCATAGAATACTGTGCTTACTTTTAACCAAAAACTTTTTCAGGTGTCTAAAAGGAGAAGAATCCTCACACAAGAAGAAATTTTGCAATTTATGTATAAATCAGATTGAACTTAGTGATCTCTCGATGATGACTATACTGGAAACAAAACATATGAATCACCTATATTGAAAGGAGAATCAAGTTCAGATGAGAGCGATGAAGAAAAACATGGAAGTAATTTCAATGGAAAGACAATTTTGGATCATTCTTTACCATCAAAGTCTCTTGGACCCATTCATTTAATTGTTCTAGCTGTTTCAAATTCTTGGTTTCTGTGAAATACCAAATAAAATTCCCCTAAAAATCAAAATGGGTCGCTTAAAATTTAAGTTAAGATATAGTTGAAGCGTTAGCAGCTTCTCCACCTACTAACAAATGTATTTTAACTAACGATGAAGATAACAGTGTTGAGTGTGATTCCACTCGCAAAAAGATCGAAGTGTTATGATCCACCTGCTATACATGTGATATCTTTTATCCTGGTCATTCCAGGATAGAAAGGCTTGACACGTAGAGCCATTTTCTATGTGTTGATGACATTTCAAGGCCTCGCAAGTGCAGTTTTGAAAACTACGAAAGCAGTTCGAAAACATGTTGTGAAAAATGCAATGTATATTTATGCATATCAAAAGCAAAAATATGTTTTATGGAAATAAATAATGAGTCAATAAAATAATTAATTTTACATCAATAATTTCCTATTTGTAACAATTTAAGTTGAATTAAGTGTGTCTTCTACCAATTTAAAAAAATGTAAAATTTCACATACGCTGATTTCACAGAAAACGCCCAACCCGCACGAACGTGCGAGTACTCTATACGTTCCAGAAGGAGGGAGAGGGAATTTTTTTATTATTTTCCCCAGTGTCATTGGGATCAATATAGTATTTAAAACCAAAAGAATTTAATATTTAAAGATACAAATAATTCGGGTCTTAGAGGAGTATAAAGAATAGAGTCCTCGGGGTAATTAAAGAATTAAAAACAATGTATACTTTTATTTAAATGTTAGACATTATTTAGCACGAATATAAATAGGCAATATCATATCACAGAATAAATACACTGCTGAGAAATTGAATGGATAAATAGATAAACTGTAATAAAGAAGTTTGTTAAAAGGGCATCTGCCATACTATAATTATGAAATTATTTTTACAAATTAGCTATTTTACGCATTCTATTGAAAAATAATTATTTCAATAATTACTTTTCTTTTGACATAAATGTTCATATGAGTGATCACTTTCGTTATTATAGAGTAAAAATGAGTAATAGTGCAATGAATTGTCCATTTTTCCGGATCTCCCTATTCCAAAGACGCGACCTTATGTATGTTAATTCCATTTGAGTTCTAAGTTGCCTTATTAGAATGGCGTGTTTATGGACAATCAGCCGGCAGCTTTTTAAGTATAGTCTTGACATTTGATCGGCGTTCAAAACTAAAGTCCATTGCCAATAGTTCTTGAATATATTGCCTCCATACACTGGATAATTCGGATTAAACAATTTTTTCAGATTCGAAAATAAATATAAATAAAAAGTTAAAAATTGCGTATAAGTTTCGAAAGAACTAACGTTCTTTTTCTTTCCAAGTTCGAAAGAAATTTTGCTCACAAATAATTTCAAAAAATAGCTTTTATTTTATTGATTTGTTCTTAAAAGAAATAATGAGAAGATGAATTTTCGAAACCTTGCTGAAGTATCGACATTAAAAATTAATTTTTCTTTAATTAGTTGTATTGTTTTAAAAATCAAAAATTCCTGGCTTCAGCAACACATTCTGATTTATTGAAGATAATTTAAAGCACGCTCTATTGGATTTTTTAAACGAAAAAAGTTCACTGATATATGCTTCATTTTTTTTAAAGTATCTTACAATATTTTATTAAAATTTTAAGAAAATATCGAAGTTGTTTTTAATGTTTTGTAAAACAGATGTGTTTTTCATTTTCACCACGAAACTTAAGCCAATTATATATATAAATAAACTTTTAATGTATTATTTCAATTTTAAATGTTCTTTTTTATTTTGGTACATGGCCAAAATACTTTAAAAAAGCAAACTGGTTGCTGTCATAGTTTTGTTTAATAAAGCATTTCTTTCAGCTTGAAATATCTTTCGTAAAACGAATAAAGTAGTTTATAATAAAACATTTTCTGTATATTGACATTTTTAGAAAATTTTTGAGAAACAAACAAATTATATTAATACATTATCAAATATGAACTCATCTGTGATATTTATATAGTCGATTTTCATGATCAAAACCTTCATCAGTGCTTTACAACATTTTCCGGCAGGCAAAAGTTTAATTATTTTTTTTAATTATTTTAAAATTATTTTTTAAAATTTTTATATGAATTTAATTGTTTTGTTCTAATTAAGTCGTATATAAAAAAAATTCATTGCACATAAATTTGAAAATCAATTTTCTCATTCAAAAAAAAGTTTTTATTCATGTTTTGAAATATTTTTTTTTACATTTATAATAAATAAATTAAATTTCTAATTTTATTATTCCTAATAAGTTTTGGAGACATAAGATTGATACAGTTGAATTATTGTGTTCATCAGTATTGTTATTACATTCCAATAAGCTGTTATATATTCAGAGGCAGAAAGGTTGTAAAAAAAGTTTTAAGATCAATTTATATAATATGAAAGATTTGGAGAAAAAATGACAGCATGTATGAAGTAGTTCATTTGTCAATCAAATTAAGGTCTGGCTTAAATCAATGTAAAAGAAAAATGAATTGATATATCTCAGCTAAAAAATGAATCCCATTTCCTGTTTTTCATCTAATCATTGCATATACAAATAGATAATCTGCAAATGTTCAGTTGTCATCAATAATAACCATAGAAATACACAAAAATTGAGTGCCCAAATTAAAAAGAGAAATAAATTTACGTTATTTCTTCAATATTTAGAACTGAATTCTTCTTTTATCACGTTAAATAAAACCAATGTATTTTTAATGAAATTTATCATCAAGTAACCAAATAATAAAGGTAAACAATAAGACTAGCATTATATTTCGTACAAAAGGGGAGTTTTTTAATTTCTTGACACTACAATTCACAAAAAAAAAAAAACTCCCCATTTATTTTGTTGCAGAAAAAGTAAATTTGATTCTGCTCTTTTTAAGTATGATTTCCATCGAGTGTGGCTAATAATATTAATAACTTTTAGTATCAGAAGAAATTTAAGAATAATTTAAGGAAATTTATTAGTCGGGGGGGGGGGGTCATGGTCCTGTTCCCCATATGCAAAAACAGACCTTCCCACATAAACACGTAGACAAAAGTGCTGAGGTGTAATTTTTTGTGGTAAAAATTAAAAATCTGTTGGCTTACGGGGAAGAGTTGAACCTCCAAACCCCACATTATTGTAAAAAAACATTTTACAGATTTATTTATGTACATCTATGTTTACTTAACCCTTTACCAGGATATTCCTGTCTAGCGTTGATTTAAGAAAAGGAATTATAATTTAGCTTATTATGTAAAAGTATTTTGATTTTTAAGACTCTTTTGTTTAGTGGGAATATGTTTACCACTACCCACCGTATGCTACTGAAAAGCATTTATGTACTTTTTCTTCCCTTTAATTCTCCCTACATTAAATTTCTTAGGTATGTTTTATAAGTACTAAACCTTGAAAGGAACAGTGAATTAGAAATATTTTATATTCTTAGATGATGATGAGGAGGAAATTAAGAGTTACTAATTATTATTTCCCATAAAATTTACTAAGAGTTCTGTATAGAGTAAACACAACTCGGCAAGACACACAAGTAAGACAACAAGAGTAAACACGTTATACTCGGCGTACACAGTGCGTCAAATAAGTTTTAGGACTCGTCCCAGAGTGCAGGTTCTAATGACACCATGAGAGAGCAAATGCCTGCCAACAAGTTGTGCGTATTTAGTTAAGTAGCTGAGAGAAACCACGTTATTGCAGAAGTGAATTTTTTTCATGTTGATTTTTTAAAATGGAGAAAAGGGCTGTGATTAAATTTAACGCAAAACTTGATAAAAGTGCTTCGTAAACGTACCAACTTATTGAACAAGTTCACGGTGACTATTGTTTAAGTAGATTAAATGTTTTTTGTGTGATGCAAACGAGATACGGTAGAATATAATCAACGTAGTGAAAGAGCAATTTATCTAGGACACCTGAAATTATCGAGTAAGTACGAAATTTCGTGGCAAACGATCGCTGTGCGTCACTGAGATTGATGGAAGTCTCTTTAAGCATCAACAAAGAAACGATTCGTACCATCCTGCATGAATATTTGGGCAAAACAAAAGTTTGTGCTAAATTTGTTCCACACACTTTAACCCCTGAACAAAAACAATGAGAAGTGCATATTGCAGATATCATTTAAACCCACTGAAAACGATCTAAACTTCTTGAAGTCCATTATAAAAGTGATGAATCCTGTTGTTTCCAATGTTATTCTGAAGCAAAGCGACAAAGGGTGGAATGGAAGTCACAAAGTTCACCGCAAGCCAAAAAATCAAGGAAAGTTCCACCCAAAATCAAACCAATGCTCATTACATTCTTCAATAGTAAGGATATTACATGCAAAGTATTTATTCCAACTGGACATACAGTTACAGGTCAGTACTAAGCTGTTTTAAAGCGCTTGATGGCCAAAATCATCGTATTCGTCCAGAATATCAGATTGAACACATATGGAATCTGTTGCTCGACAATGCATTCAGTCACACCTCCCTCATTATTTGTCAATTATTGGAAAAAAATATTGTTTTTATGTTGAACCACGCACTGTATTCATCTGATTTAGCACCCTGTGACTACTGCTTATTCTAAAACTTAAAATAAAGTTAAAAGGGTGTTATTTTGAGGATATTTCGACGCATGCTTTTCAGGCCATTCTACAAAATGATTTACAACAGGCGTAACGAGCTCTAGACCCATTCTGAAACTCTAGGTGAAAAGCGGACTGATCCGAGATACCGCGCCTGCGTGAGTGCCATGCCAGTCAGTCGGTGTTTACTTCTAGACGAGAAGATTGTTGAACTCCGCCAGTGAGCTTAGTGTGGAGATTTGTTTTCGGGGATTGTCTCGTAACGAGAGAGTGCGGTTAGCTCCACCAGCGAGCTTTGTGAAGATATAGTTTAGTGTTTATCTCTCTAAGAGAGATCTGTGAGTTCCACCAAGGAGCTTTGAATGAAAGTTTGTGTATCTGCCAGAGGCAGATGTTTTGTATGCCATCCTGGCCCATATATTTTTTTCTCTCTCTAAAATTGTCGACGAGCTCAGAAAATTCAGTATTTACCTGAAACGTGTAAAAAGTGTAAATTTTTTATGTATGTGAGTGTCTTACGTCTTTGTGAATAAATAAACAATTAAACATCTTTCAAGTTTTATCAATTGACATTACAAGGTTTTCGATTCAATAATAAACCGCTGTAGCAAGTGCATTAAAACCAGAGGGTCCTATTTTGAATTTAAAAAAACCAAAACTGGAACTAATTTCTCGTTTCCATTTCTTTTTACAGACCCAGTCTTAAAACTTATTTGACTCACTGTGTGTATAATGCGCACCAATAAATTTCGACCTTATTTTTGGTGTTAAAAGTGCGCATTATACGCCGGATTTTACGGTAATCATACACAAATACCAGGGATTTTTTTAATAACACATCAGTCAGATATTTTTATATTTTCAATCACATTATCAAATGCTTCTATTCAGCCAATTGTTCAGAAAATTAGAGACTACAGCGGAAAAGAGAAAATAAATTTTATCGCAAGCTGCAATTTGTTATATATGCAATAATGATTAGAAACAAATTTACTGTAGGCAATTTAATTACTTCAGAATACGAACAACACAAAATAAACACCTTATCTTAATTCTTTCCATATTGAAAAGGCTTATGATTCGTGTGAGGAGGTGTGACATTCATAGAGATATTTATAAT
Source organism: Trichonephila clavata (assembly GCA_019973975.1). Lineage (NCBI taxonomy): Eukaryota > Metazoa > Arthropoda > Arachnida > Araneae > Nephilidae > Trichonephila > Trichonephila clavata. The sequence goes on along the minus strand of BMAO01021225.1, from coordinate 193,246 downwards.
TATGACACACACACAAATATATAAAGGACAACTTGCCAATTTTATCCAAAATTTTGTAGAAAACAAATATTTCAAAGTGAAGGTTGACTCGATGTTTTCCAATGTTTTTATCCAGGAAAAACGATGTATCTTAGGATAGTGTTTTGAGCATCACACTCTCTATTACAATTGTTTACATCATTTCGCAATGACTATCCTCGATCATGTATATGTTGATGACCTGCAAATTTCATATCTGGGAAAATAAATGAATGGAAAACTACTTCAACAGGCAGAGTAAACTAAATTAAAAATTTGATAAATAAAATCGGTGTGTGTGTGTGTGGTCAGTTTTTCTCTGACACAAAAATACGTGCAATCGCATTTATGTAGACAAAGGAGACACTATCATGTCATCCTAAAATTTGTTGTAACAATATTTTAATTAACATAGCTGATGAAATTAAATATTTTAAAACTAATTCCTGACGCAACAAACTAACGTTTCAATCTCATATTTCACATCTTCATAAACACTGAGAAAAGATAATGAATATTTTAAAGGTGTTATCGCATATATCATGAGGGTTCAAATAGCATTTGTTTGGAATGTTGAATCATTCACTTATTCATACTAAGTTAGATTACGGAAGTATGGTGTATGTTTCGGCCAAAAAAATATATTTTTCGCACTGTGTTCGAGATCATTTCGCCCAGCTGCATTCCATAGTTTATACGTCGATTGTTTTGAACTATATTTAAACTTGAAGCGACCGTTTCTGTCCCTTGAATTATTTTTAAATATCGTCATCATTAATTATTTTACCTTTCACTGGCAAAAGTTTATTTTTTAAAAAACTTTTGACTAAAGAGTTAATCGTTAGTTAGGAAATTTGTAATACTTCAATATTCTTTTTTCAAAATGAAGTCTTTCTGCATTAGTCCAATCACATTTCTCTCATTTAAAAAATTCTATAAAAATGTTTACTAATGTAGATACAGCTGAGACAATATTTAGAAACTTCTTTTTAATGACTTCGTTAATATTTTTTTCTGATTTTACCACTGTTTATAGTGACAGTTCCAAGTTAACGAATCATATGAATGCTCCTTTTACCTGCCTCTTTTAATACGAAATAAAATTACGCATTAAACTGTATTTTTACTGTTCATGTTTCATTTATAAACTGATTGCTTTTTAGATCAAAGCAGAAATAAATATTCTATTTCCTTTTCTATTTCTAATTTTTATTTTAATATTATGTAAAATGTGTTTAGTAATAGCTTATTCATTCATGAACTACGTAAGACTTTGTTTTCATGATGTCCTTATTTTTAAATTCATGGCGTGTTCGAGTTTTACTAAGACTATATTTTTGAGTAATTGTGTAATTATTTTGGAACAATCAAATAAGAAAGGTCGAGATAAATATCAAAAATATTTTCAATAAAAATAGATGCGAACTCCTTTTTTTTATCAATCACCCAATATCATTTAAAATAAGAACACAGAAAGCATATAGTAATTTTTATTGAAACTGAATTAATTTTCTAAAAATATATAAAACTGTGTATGACGTTTTTTTTTTTTTTTTTTTTTTTTTTTTAAATTTTGATTTCTAACATAAAAATGGCCAACAAGAAAATTTTAAAATTTGTAGTGTTTTTTTTTTCTAAAACATACGGAACTGCTTGATTTCTTCTTTTATTTCTTAAAAAATAGTCTCTTTCTTAACGCATTTTTTGACTGGAATGCTTATTACTATTTGCACTGTTATATGCTGTCTCAATATACCCCCTATCCCAGTAGATCAAAGTCCGAGAGGGCCAAGTGCTCCATGTATACCCCCTCCGCAGCTACTAAAGAACATTGACAAGCTAAAACGCGTCTGGTGATGTCCAGGACAAAAGTAGAATAGTCACACCTGTAACTGCCATCCGCTATTCAACTCGATAACTATGAGTTATGGTATGGAGTGAATTTCTTCGAACGCCAGGATCCTCTGGTTGTCATTCGTGATACCCTTAGAGCATGGTAATATTACGACATGATTCTACACTATGTTGTATTACTTTCACAGATCTCTGGGCTTCCAGTTGAACAGAAAAATGCCTGGCCAAACACAGAACATCTTGTTATTGTATATCTTCATGGTTTTTCAACATTTTTCCTGCCGGCCTCCAGATTTCTTTCGAATGAAGCACATTTGGGTTCAAAAGGTAGATGTCTCCAAACTTCCTAGGACAGCGCTGATCAATTAGAATGTGTTTTGCAAGCAATCTCGCTGGAGGACATTGGCCAAATATCCAGCTGAAAACTATTTACATTAAGGCCAAAGATAAGTCACAACTACTCACAGTTATCTTTTTTTTTTCTTATGGCTATATTTCCTGAGTAAAACATTCAGTTCTTTCGAAACCGTTATCATTTCGTTTTCAATAGATGTGATGTACATGTATTTATTAACTCCTCGATGTGCTATTTTTTTATGCTATAGAATATAAAAAGTACGCAAAATTTTTTTTCGAGAATGTTTCCTAAACTGGATTAATATAATGAAGTAATAATTTTGCTGTGACAAAAAAAGAATAGGAACTATGACATTGAGAATTATTTATTTGATTGACGTGACAGGAAACTGGCACTTTTTTATGAAAGAATGTCTGTGAATGCCATTCAGTTAATTATTTAATACTGAGTCATCATGAGACAAAAGTATTTAATGTAACTAAAGGATGTCTTTGTAAGTTTTGAAGATAAAGAGCAAAAAATTACAATTAAGCTGTTGTTTAACCATTTTGCGTCCCTATTACGATTAATAAAAAGCAGACTTCGTTGAATCATACACAAGAAGAGTCATTAATTAAAAATACAGAATGAAAATAATAATTCGAACAAAAATTAAAATAATCCTCAAATCATGCTACTTTATTTTCATTAATTGGCATATCAGGATCGTTACAAGTTTTGGTTTTGTGGTTACATTTTAGAGAAATAGGAAAAATAGCTTAAAGAAAATTTATAGAAAGAACAACGGTATAATCAGCTCGTATAGCATGTAACATTATAACTATTTTTACCAACCACTTTAACTTGCAATATTTCTTCATTTTCAAATAAAAGGAATAAATAATAATGCGTTAAATAACAATATGTGTTGAAGTGATAAAGCTTTGAAGATTGTATCATATCAGATTAAGGGCATCACAGTATTCTGTGAAGAGTCAACATTTATTCTTGATCAATATTCGTGATAGAGGTTCGAAAGATACAGCGTTCATGCAAATTTTGTCTTGTGGAAGCACAATTCTTGGTGCAAGGTACTGAATCTCGAAAACTCAGTTTAAAGTGGACCAAAGGTTGGCTGAGTTTATGAAAATGTCGGGTTATCGAGAATGAAATTGAAAAAGGTAAAGTTCGAGTGTTTTTTTCCCCAGAAAACATTGCACGTACTTGCCTGTATTCTTTGCTTGAGAATACAACAGAAAATAAACTGTCCAAATACCCTTAAACAAAAGAAAAGTGCATACTTAAGCATACAGCATTTACTTCAGGAAAATGAAAGTTAATGAATGCATATTATATAGTAATTTATTTGATCAAACTCACCTCAGAAAAATACTTTATAAAGGCATAAAGCTGTCTATAATGAAAAAAAAAATATGCGGACTTTGCAAAAACTGGCTACTTTTTTTGAAAAAAATACGTTATGTCCTGTTGTTTTCCGAACTCCGCTCTGCTTTCACTGCTTCATCTCGAAGACGACGAAGAAATAGTAACTCCTTTACCGACACACCTTGTTGTTCAAAATACTGAAGGGTGGTTTCGATAGCCTTCAGGCCCTCACTACGTGATATTTAAGGAGTTTGTATGGTTTCTTCAGCGCTAACTGCATCATTTTCTGACTTTTTTTTCATTAACTGTGACAACAGCAATAATTTCTGGATCGAGCATACGTCTTGCTCGATATCTTTCTAAAACGGGTCTGCAATTAGGGGATTTTGATCTACAAGGGTGCGGTGAAGTTATCTGGATTGCCGGGTTATCGAATGCCAAGTTTTCGGGACTCTATTGTATCACTCGCGATAGGAAGTTGCTCCTGGCAAATTTTTATATACCTGTATCAACTCAGAAATACATCTATGGAATTTTGCTTGTGTTTTCTATCATGGAACGTCCTTTTACCACCATTTTCTCTCACGAAAATAACAGGACATTGATTTATATGCTTTAGGATTATCTTCTTATCATCCACCATTTGCAGCATGTCCTCTCCTCTATCGTTGTTACAAGAGGACCCCCAGATGGTATGTTTGGCATTTAAGTCCCCCAGAACGATTGTGTTTTTATCCATGAAGTTAGAAAGGTTAATGGGTAGTAAGTAGACTTTGGTTTGTGTGTGGAAGATAAACACTGAGAATATGTAACGACTTTCCTCTCCAGAATATCTTGACGCCTTGAATTTCAAGATCCTATGTTTGATCTAGTGAAAAATCAATACTCTAATATTTTACATCACGGGTCATGGATAATAGATCCCGGTCCGGCCCTAGCCCTCAAGTGTTACAGATGCTCCCAGACTACACTCTCTCGTCTTGCTAGTGGTCACATCAAATATCTTTCATTCTCAGCATTATTCCATTACAAAAAGAGCTTCTCCATCTGTACAAGGTGTCAAATCACCAGGTTTCCCCCGAACACATAAAGCATTGCATGGATCTCACAAGCAAAGATATCTGCACTGAATCCCTTCTTGTGCTGGACTTTTTAAGGGTCAACGATTTAATTGATCTTGTCTGACTTCGTCAGACCCTGGAGGATTAGCAACAGCAACAGTATTGCCTTCATACTATTTTAATTTCCCCTTGATCAAGAAGTTTGCCCAATCTTTCCCCAATTGAATATATATAGAAACGCGTTACACCCCCGGTTCGAAATAAAAAATATTTCCTCTTTCATTATTTTTTCTAGATGAAACTAGTATTTAATTTCATGAAAACAGGTATTTCTTTCGAAATATTAAAGAAGAATATTTTTGAGTTATTTTTATTCAGAATACATATAACCAAATTTTTCCTTTAGTCATTCATTTCAACAACTTACACTAAGTAAAAAGTAAATCTGAGTAAGTAGAAATATATTTATAATATTTTGATTCAAGACGAATTGTAAAAGTGCTAAAAATAAATTTAATTCAAAGGTTTCCACGAACTAACAATATTAATCTCGCACTATAAAGCTGCACGAGGGCTATTGATGACGGACCTCGTTATTTTGAACCATGGTCAAGTGACAAGGACGATAACCTGAGCACTTTTTTTTCAACCCTCTCTCTCCTAATATCCACACGACACCAACGAGACTACGTTTGAACCTCGATAGATTTAAAGTGCAGCTGTCCCATCTACGTGGTGAGTCTTCAGCGGAACTAGGCTCGGACTCATGACATGCCAGCCATGAGTCCGCAACCTTGACCACTAGGTTACCGCGGCCACAAAAAATGAGCTGAGTTCTTGTCGCTGAGTTTAACTTCAAATGTAATATTAAACAAAAATGATTTTAAATAACTTTTATAATAACTTACGATTAGCAATACTTCAGTTGAACATAATTTGATGAATCGTACAAATAGTATGATAAATAAAAAATTTATCGATATATTTTGAATTAAAAAATTTTTAAAAACTTTCTACTATACAATGTCGAATATTGAAACTCAGAATTCAGTAAGAAATATTCTTCCAAATATTTAGTTTCAAAGATTCATGATAAGTATTTTATTAATTGAAATTTGTATTTTATTAAATTTACTATTGAGTATTTAACCCTTTCATATCTTATTAAGAAACATTTTAATTTATTTATCTCTGTCACGGAGTTTTTACTTATTGCAGTTAGTGAATAATTTCATATCTGCTTAAACCAAAAAAAAAAAAATAACCTCTTGACAACAGAAATTAATGGTATTGTGTGTGGAAATCATTAATTAAATTCATTAAAATGCATTTTCATTTCCACAGAATGAAAAATGTTGATTTAACCTTGAAAAACATGCATTGAGCTAAAATGTCTTATTTCTTTCTTTAATTGACGTCGCTCTAGAGTTGCTCCATGATATTTGAACATGTCTCATATTTTCGTATGACGTCGGTTGATTAGAATACCACCCAAGAGAAAGCTGATACTTGCTTCTTTCTTCTAAATTTCCTGATTTGAGGGTTTATTTTTAGGGAATCATTCCCCGTAACAGTCTTTCGTAGGATCGTGATTCAAATACATGATTCAGTAAAAGTATAATCAGCCATTAAACTACAGAAATTAAGCTCCCAAGAATCCTATTTGATTCCTCATTAATTAATTTTAGCTATTCACTGAAATTTTCTTGTCCTAATTTATTAAGTATCTTTTTTTATCACGCACAATAAAAAAAATAGACGATAACTCATACATTTCACAGAGATTTTCACAGCGATATATAAAAACCATACATAGTGATCTCTCTCTCTCTCTCTCGATTATAGGTTGTTTATATAACATAAAAATGCTTCTATTTGATTTAAATACCTTATAAATTAACTTTAAGGTATTTATGTCAAATGAATGCATAAGTTAACCTAAGTTATTATCTTATGAAGTTACAATATGAAGTATCATATATGTCTAGTAAAAAGGTATATCTCATATATACACAAGTATAGTATATACTATATATATATATATATATATATATATATATACACTCAAGAGCCAAAACATTATGACCACCTGTCAATAATGAGTCGACCCACCTCTCGCGCGCAACACAGCTTTAACCCGCCTTGGCATGGATGCCACAAGTCTTTGGTAGATGACCGGAGACAGATTGTACCAGATGTTTAAGCAACGGTCACACAAATCCGAGATATAGCGAATTGGTGGTCTTTGAACTCTGAGCTGCCGTCCCATGACATCCCAAATGTGTTCTATCGGATTGAGAAGCGGTGAGTTAGGCGGCCAGGACACTAACTGGAATTCCGCATCAGGTTCCTGGAACCACTCCAACACAGTTTTAGCCTTGTAACACGGGGCGTTGTCCTGTTGGAACATTCCATTTCCAGCTGGAAAAACAGAGGCCATGTAAGGGTGCAACTGGTGCGCAATGATGTTCAGATACCATGTAGCATTCATGGTCTGCTCTACCACAACCACGGGTCCTAGAGATGCCCAAGAGAACGTCCGCCAAAGCATAATACCGTCACCACTGGCCTGTGTATGACCTACTGTACATTGAGGGTGCAACTGTTCACCTGGAAGACGGCGTATCCTGGCACGGCTATCGGCGGGATGAATGACAAACCGTGATTCATCTGACCAGGCAACTCTCTCCCACTGATCCATGGACCAGTTGCGATATTCCCGAGCCCAGCGCAGGCGCAGTTGGCGATGACGCTTGGTCAGCAAAGGCACATGAGTGGGACGTTTGCTGCGGAGCCCCATATCCAACAGTGTGCTCCGATATTATTCTACTTGGCTCTGCATTGTATTGGGCTGTCAGCTGAGCCACTGTCTGGCTCCGGTTTTGCTTCACCATGCGAGACAGTCTCCGATGACCTTTTTCTTTGATACCGTGTGGACGTCCAACACCATGTCGTCTACTGCTGGTTTTACCGTCATTCATCCACTTTGCATTTGTACTAACAACTGTAGATCGCGAACAACCCACGAGTCGTGAATTTTCGGAAATACTTGTTCCGAGCCTTCGAGCCATTAGTATCTGTCCTCTATCAAAGTCGCTTAGATCCGCAGCCTTTCCCATCACACACAGAAGTAAGTGAAAGAATGATTCTTCAAACTCACCAGCAGCAGTTAAATACCACTTCCACCTGATCACGTGCCTTCCACGTCATCCAGGCAAGTTCATTGCAAAATGTAGGGGTGGTCATAATGTTTTGGCTCTTGAATATATATATATATATATATATATTCATTTTAACTACATGTGCAATAAATCAGATTTTTTTTTCAACAAAAGAGTGCTTCGTCAATAACATCAACCATTTAATGTATAGTTCATTAAAAGAAATACTTTCCACTCTCCTCGCGGTTTCAATTAATCATTACCAATTACCAGGATTATTTCATGTATAGTATATTCATTTTCGTTTCAATTGTTCCTTTAATGGTTTATAATTTCCTCTAACTAATTTATTCCTTTAATTTTATCTCCATAAATACACTCAAATTTTATATAAATTACCTGTAATATTTTACAATTTTATATTAATTAAATCATAAAGATATTTTCCAGCAAAACAAGACTTTGAAGTATTATAATACCAGAACCTTTTTATAATTTTCCCGTTTTTCTTTGCTCCTAGGGAAAAATTGATTTCATTCTCACAATTGTTGGAGAAATATTAAACTTTAAATCAATGAATTAGGTGATCAACACAGTGGACTTCTAAGAAAGAATATGGGGCCCATGGTAGCCGAATAAATACGGTTAAGAATTCGTGGTAGCGTTGCTTCTGTTAAATCATGGTTTGGGCGCTTCCGTATATCCACTGTATAGAATGTCTGATGCACTTAAATTTTTCCGAGACAAAATCTTCACGTAAAGGTTGAGTGAAAGTTTGGAAATATACATATTTACAAATATAATAATATAAATAATATTTTATTACTAAATTAACATAAATTAATGTTTACAATAAATAGCAGAAACACATAGAAGTGTTAAAAAAAGTCTGTTTAAGTATCGGAAGGAATTCCGAAGAATGGGATTTTCTGTCGCAAGTATCTATCGGCATCCTTTTTATGAGGCTTCTGTAGCAGTGATTGGTCGTACACTGCACATTAAAAGAACCTTTTTCTGAGATACGCATCATGATTTAACCGTTTTTGATATAACTTGTATCTGAAATACAATTCCCTTTTTCTCCATAGTGGTAGATCCCTTTAAGACCCAGCTCACACGATGGTGTGGGTTAGATTTCCTTTTCCCTTAAAGACCCGAAATATTTTATCTTTAAATATACTCATATCCAAAATTAAGGTCACAATTAAAAAATTTGGGAAAACTGATGAACTATTTACTGTGTTGCCGCAAAATTTAGCACAGAGACGTATTATAATGTGAGAAAGAATGTAACATTATAACCATATTGAAAAGATTTTAGTTTTGAATTAAGATACAGAGGATAAATCAAAAAGTGTGAAATCATGAATCTGAGATGAAGCATTTAACTCGGGAAAAGTTTGTCTAATTTGGACTGTAACCACCGTGCACCTGTGTACAAGTTTCATAACGATCTGTTGTATTGTTTATGAGGGTATCAATAAATATTTGAAGCAACAAAGCCCATTCTGCGTGACTTTTAACTCCTAGGGGCTCCTGAGAGGGGCTACGCTGAAAAATAGCATCTTCTAGACAATCCCAAATATGTTAAATAGGATTGAGATCCGGAGATTTCGAGGGTCAATCCATATTGTGAATATCCGCTCATTCATGAAATTCATCAACAATGTGAGTTCTGTATGTCCACGCATTTTTGTTCATAAAAATGTCTTCTGGACGCATAATACCCAGAAGAAATTCACATAGGCTTCCAGGATCTCATCCCTATAGCGCTGTGAGTTGACAGTACTCGCATCGAAAACGTATGTATTTGAACTTGAATGGATGAATAGAAAGTATTTTATTGATTGAAAATGTGAACAAGATATATATATATATAGGGAGAGAGTGAACTAATAGTAGGAATTGAATAATAATATTTAAGTTGTTATAGGTTTTGTGTGAGGCTTTAATTATGGTTACAAGTGCAATTATGCGACCGTAGAATGATTTATTTCATCATCTATTCGATCGCTTTTTAGTTGCGTTAAATCTTTTCATTTTGTCGCTTTTTATTTCTTTAAATTTTGATCAAATTTTGGGTTTAATTTATTGACGCGCGTTTTTCAAAATATTTCAAAATACATTTCTATTAAATGTAAATAAATTCATTCTAGTAATATACATGTACGTATACAAAAAGTGAATCAATTTCAATCCAAGTACTCACTGCGGAGTGAGTGAATATTAACGTCGTACTATTCAGTTATACACGAGGGGTTTTGGCGACGGACCTAGTAATTTTGATCCATGGTCAAGTGACAAGGACGACACCGGCGAGCTGGCATCCCCTCTCCTAACTTTCACACCACACAAACGGATGGACGTTTGAGCCTCGACATATTTAACATGCATGGGCCCCCTTTGCACGGCGGGTTTTCAGCGGTACCAGGCGGGAACTCATAACATCCCAGCTACGATTCCATTACCTTGACCACTAAGTACCTCGGCCTACTCACTACGCAAGTCCCAAATTTAAACTGGTAATGTTATTTAATAACTGATAAAATCGCTTTGCGTGCAGTATTTTCTTTTACTATTTTTTATTCTACTTTTTATTAATTCTTTTTCAAATTCCTTAGGAGGTCTTATGAATTTTTTTTTGTAAATAACTGTACGTTTAATTAAAAGGAAACGTTACACATCCATCCACTAGTTTCAATAAATTAAATAACTCTGCTTTTATTAACTATTAGTTTCGTATAAGAATTTGGCTAGCAACAACTGTATAATATCGAAATTAAATATTTAAAAAGCATCCCTATTCTAAAAGGGAAAAAGGTCCTTCAAAGGTACCACATGTATCAGTTTTTATAATAAATAATTGTATACAGAGTTCTTTGAACAACTAAATTTGATATAAACTCAACCAGTTAGAACCAGTTAAAGAATATAAAGCGACAAAAGTCCAACCAGATTAAATCAGCTGTGACTATCAATGTTGTTCAAAAAATAAGTACAAATAAATTATCGTAAAAGATTCTTAATTACAAGAGAAATAAGTTCCAAATCACTCCTCTTGGGCGTGATAAATGAAGTTGTAATACTCAGCTGGAGAATGTAAGGTTTTTGAAGTTGACCGCTTCATCCTAAAAATATTAATGAATGAATGTAGTAGTAGAAAAGATTGAAATGTGGTCTGTTATTGAACGAGGTCTGTTTTATTTTAGAAAGAAGATCTCACTGCATCTGCGACTGTTAATGAGAAATGATGAATCAAACAGCACTTCAATCCCTAATAGAAAAAAAAATAAATATGAAATTTAGAAACATGTGATTGAAACCTTATTGACATCACAGATTAAAGAGTAACTGCAAAAAAACAACCTATATTCGTACAATGAATCGATTACGATTATTCGAGTATAAATTCTCTCTCTCGATTTTGAATTTCTCTTCATTTGATTTCTCACTCGAACGAGTAGTTAAATTTCGTTTGTACAAAGTAAGTACTCTTTTAGAATGAAACTCGTAATTTTTTTCCTTTCCCTATTGTATTTCGAATTTTTAAATATAAAACTATGTATTCTAAAATGTATAAGAATTTTCTATGGTAAATATGAAATTATTAAATTACCTGGGGAATCATGAATCAATTTTATGTTGTTATTCTAAATTGTAAGATTTATAAACAATAAAATTAATATTTTAAGATAATTGATTTTAAATTTGTATTTTTTATAAGAGCATAGCTATTTTGGATTTGAAATCCATTGAGGATGTTTACTATTTACGTTTTAGTTACGAAATTTAAAACCGGTTTAAAAATAGCAACTGTATAACTTGCCTATATTCATTTGTCAATAATTACTGATTTAGAATAATTCTAAATTTATAACCAATGCGCAAAAAATTTCACATGTAAATGTTAATCTTTTTCATTTTAAAACTCATTTCAGTACCTTTCATTATTAATTCCGAGGACAGTTTCCAGCAAACTTACCATATGATTCTAAATGCTTCTTGTGTAGAATTATTTGCGTTTACACGTTTTTTAAGTGTTTGTATTTAACTCCTGCTCTAAGCTACTTTGGGGAATTGCTTGTCTTATTCAAAATTTTGATTTGGCTTTAGAAAGTCGAATTTAATTCAATTTTAAAAAATATGGAAAATTGAATATATACATATTTAAATTATTTTAAAAGATTAAAAATGAGTATTGCTTCTTCAATTTTTGTCCATGACATTCGAAATGTACGTTTTTTGGTGAATATTTCCGACTTCTACTTGTCTTGAAAATCACTTTAAATTCATCAGATTAGAGTTCTGTTCTTAAACATATGCTCAATTTCCTTCTCAATAACACCACATCAACCAGAGGATACTGCATCACGATATATTTAACATGTGGTAGACCCTTTTTTCTCAACGATCTTGGATGGTATTGCAAGTCTAAGACATTGTAGTAACCCATCGTTTACCCATTAGAGTTGAATCTACCACTTGCCAACTAGGCTAAAAAGACGTAAAAACTTTAAAGGTATAAAAACATCAATAACATACCAAATCACTTTAATTTTACAGTCAAAAATGGATTTGGATTTTATTAAATAGATGTACTAGAGCTATACTGTGGATTACTGATGACGAAAATCGTGATTCTGAGCTGTATGGTGATTTTCTCCAAGAATCACATCTCCAAATATCATCTCCACTAATCAAGGAAACTTTGGAATTCGGTTGGATTAAAAGAGCAGTAGTTCTACCACACTGTTAATTGAATAATCGACGTCTTTGAAAATTTAAAATAGACATAAATGAAATTAATTTATATTATTCGTAGAAAAGAATTTTTAGAAAATCCAAACAAAGAAAAGGGTTTAAAATAATAACAAAAAATATCAGAAAGCACAACTTGCATTAAAAATCACATCCTTTTATCCACTGACACTCTAAATATTTTAAATAATCATTCTTCAAGAGAATTTGGACAAAAATGTAATAATTTTAATATTGTACATATTACTTTTTTTTTTCAAGAATACAATTAAAAATTAATTTTTAAAGCACCTTTCGTGGCCGAGATAACCTAGTGGCTTAGATCCCGGAATCGTGGTAGGTATGTCATGTGTTCGAGCCCAGTACCGCTTCAGACCCACCGTTTTGAAGGGGCCACTGCATGTTAAATCTGTCGATGCTCAAACGTCCTCCCGTTGGTGTGGTGGGAAGTTAGAAAAGTAGAGATGCCGACTTAGGTGCCGTCCTCGTCACTTGACCGTGGTTCTACATTATGAGTTCCATCACCAATAGCCCTCGCGCACAGCTTTATAATGCGACATTAATATTCACTCACTCACCCATTCAAAGCACCTGTCCTTCAGAAAAAAACAGTGGCTGCGGTAGCCTAGTAGTCACGATTCCGAGCTCATGATAGGCGTGCCACGATTTTGAGCCCTAGTGCCCTTGAAGTCCCATAGTGTAGAGGGTGTGATGTACATTCTATATGTTGTGGCTCAGTCCTCTCGATGATGTGGTGTGTTACTTTGGAGAGGTGGTGCCAGTTCAGGTGTCGTTCTCGTCACTTGATAGTAGTTCAAAATTACGAGTCTGTTACCAAAGCCCTCATGTTGCTTTATATTCATTGTAAGCACTCACTCACACTCCCTATGAAAAAAATAATTTTGAAATAAATAATGTATGAATAATTAAGTGATACAAAGAATGAGATCATTCCATCATTTGATCACATAAAATTCCACCGCCATCAGTGCTTTAAAATATACAGAAAATAAAATGACTTTTTAAATGACACTTCATACTCTGAAAATATAATTCAAAAAATTTTACATTAATAAAATACATTACTTTATAAGCAAACATTAATTTTATTCAAATTTTAAAACAATAATTCATAAAACTGTAATAAAAAAGGCATATAATTACTACATGAGTTGCTATAAAATCCAGTCTCTGATTTAGAAGCTTTATTCTAGAAACCCATATACCCGTAGAAATTTCCGTTGACTCCATAGAAGCTTGTGTGATTCCATTAAAATTAATAATGTACTTAGAGTTGTCGTAGAAACAACGTTAAACCTAAAAGTTATCACTTAATGTCACCTGATACTTATCTCAGATGATAATCTACCATTTGAAATGCTAATTATCTATCTTCATCTAACCATGATTCGAAATGGAAAGCTCCATCGGTAAAAACCACTCTTGATGCTGTAAAAATCGATTGCTATTTGCTTTAATTTAAACCAAATAGCCAGTTGCACTACACGGATTTAATACTAATCTAACTAAATTGGAAATCGGTGTACCAGCTCTGGTCACTCTTCACTTGTTTTGACTCACTTGTTACGAAGTCCGTCATTAATAGCTCTTGTATGGTTTCGAAGTGCAAACTTAGTAATCAGTCAGTTAATCAATATGATTAAATCAAACATGTGCATAATCTCTAGAGATTTTTTTGTTTCAATTTCAATTCCATCATCAGAATGCATAGCTCATTTGAGCCACAATTACAAGTTCTGTTTAAAATATATAATAAAAGATAGTTTTAAAAAAACTAAAAAAACACCTTGTTATAGTTAATCGAACTAAGTGGTAACTTAATCTTTTAGTCGTCAAATCTGGAAATGGGATCTGAAATAAGTCGCCAGTGTGAGATGGGATCTGAAAATGTGAAATCGTTAATACTGATGATCAGGACAATGGAACAAATTTATTAAATTATTGTATTGTCATCGGTCCTGGACAAGTGAGAAAAATTTCGAATTAATCTGATTTTTTAAAGTGGGTAAAAATTGAGTTCAAAGATTCCGTTACATACAAGTGAAGCTTATAAAAGGATGTTAATGATAATGAATACCCGCCGGCTGGAATAATGGGGAATGCTATACATTAAACAGAATTTAGCATCAAATTCCTTGCATAGTGTGGTGTCAACGTTAGGAAAGAGAGAGGTACCTGCTTTAGAAATCGTTCTCACCATTTTGACTATGGCTCAGAATTAAGGGGACACAGTACGATTCAATGGACAAAAACCGGTCAAAAAATCACCTCAAATTCTTTTTCCACCTTAATTGCTCTATGTATTTTGCAATTTCACAAAATTTGAAAACTCTTTAAGAACAAGTAATGCAAAAAAAATTTTAAGTTCATTCCTACTTAGGTTAACAAAGAAAAATTTTATTTTAGTTACCTTTTATTAAATAATTACAATTAATATAAATATGTATATACATATGACAGAATTACAATGTTAAGTGGCAAAATAGAAAACGATTTTCCTTGCAATTTTTCATTTTATATATGGTTCTGGACTATTATTTTTGTTTGTTACTATTTATTCATTAATTAAGTTTAATTAATAAATGAAAAAACTTATTAGCATCAAGTGTCATCTACTACGAGTTTAAAAATGTATTTGAACTTGAGTGGATGAATAAAAATTATTTTATTAACGATTGAAAATTTGAACAAGATATATATATATATAGGGAGAGTGCGAACTAATAGTACGAATTGGAAAAAAAACCAGATTTATAGTAATTTTTATATTTATTTTTATTTACTCCCCCAATGGCAAATAAAATTTTGAATTAGTTTTTTTAGGAAGAAACCAATCAATAGTTTTTCTTCATTTCAAATACTACGTCTTTATTTATTGTATCAAATGCTTTAATACTTTTCTGGGGGGCTATTTTTTTCTATTAATAGCTGTAGCAAAAATTGGTATGCATTTTTGAATCAAAGCAATCTTTATTTTGTTCATAATTGAATTCAGAATTTATCATTTTTTTAAAGGAATTTTCAATAAGAATTCATAAAAAAAAGTATTTTACGAATACTTCAATCATGTCATCACAAAATCCCAACCAACATTGTTTTGCATAATTCGACGTACATGTAAATTAGATTTCATGAATGTACGTCAATTACTGTAAGAGTAGCATTTTAAAATCACTTCATGTGAATTCTTAAACTTTTCTTTAAAAAATTAAGCGATTAGCTTTTTGTGTTATTTTGAGCACTGAAAACTATCTTGATGCATTACATACATTGAAAATAACTAAAAATTTGAAAACCATTAAATCGTAGAGTTTTTTAGAAATCGCACTACACATGCCTTCTTAATTTAAGTAATCAACAACTCTCCTGCTGTTTCTAAGGTGAAATCAATTCAGACGAAACCAAATACCGTCATTATATTACGTTTATGGCGCCATAATATTTTTTAATCGAGTATCATTATTTTAGCTATTTATTTTATGTGAAGTGTTCATTAACTATAGATATTCTGCCTTAAGCAATCATATTACAATAATACGGGTCGTTCGCACTTTATGGAAACGATTTTCTAATTTATTTACTCGTTTGTGTTTTGAGATAAAACTTTGGCAATTCGAGAATAAACGTCTGCTAATGCTTTCTTTTTGTGGTAATGTGTAAAATAAAAGATTTATTTGAAATTGCTCCTAAAATTGATAGACGGCTCGAAAGTAACGTAACTGCGCTTTCCGAGGAAAAATATTTGTACCAACAAATTATAAAGCCGTGTAAAAATTTCATTTATAGGATTTCAAAAACGGTACTTATAATATATTAAATTTTAAAGGAAAAAAAATCAGCAGATAGTTAAAAGGAAAACATGACCACAAAACATCATCCTAAAGCTGTTCGAACGCAGGCAACTATCAAGAAAGTGAAGTCTTAGATCCTAAAAATTACCTGACTCAAAGATTAATTGTATCGAAACTGGAAATGTCTTCCGGCACTATAAGTAAAATCATTCATAAAGATTTGAAATTAAAAAGAATGTTTGAACCTTAAGTTCATCTGCTTTTGCTAAAATATATTGCTGAAAGAAAAACAAATTATAGAAAATTATACATAAAAAAACACCCAGCTGCTGAAAAACGGAAATTTGTGGTAACACTCGGTGAAATATTGGTATATTTAAGTGACTGTAATAAAAAAGATCTATTTTCTGTTGCTCAACTGACGGGAATGACCGTACGAAAGAGCTTCGTCAGGGAACACAAAATTTCCCAAAAAGATTCGTGATAGGTGCAGGATTTTCTTACAACGACGAATTAAATATCAAAAAAGTCCCAAAGAAAGCCAAAATTAATTTACTCTACGATCAACAGATTATTTTAAAACAAATTTTTGAAAAAGAAATTCCAGCCTTATATAAAAAAAACATTGATAAAGTTGAACTTCGTACGGACAAAGTCTCTAGTCACCCGTCTAAGTCAACTGCCGCTTATTTAGCAATGAAAGAATTAGAAACAGAAATAAAAAGTGTATCCCATTTGATGAAATACCTGTAAAAACATCTGAAATGGACTTTAGTGCTCTTGCTTTATTAAAACGAGTATTAAGAAAAAGGCATCCAAGAACGCTGAACGGACTTTGGAAAACGGTTCCTGAGGAATGGAGTAAGATTTATATGAGAGTAGAACTAAGAAAAGTCTACTTTCATAAAAAATAATTCCAGCTAGAGATATTGCCAAGAATCATGGCTATCAGTTAAAAGCAAATTGTCCCAAAAATTACGTCATTTATAAATAAAAATTAAATATCAAAATATTTTCAATAAAGTGCGAAGTACCTTCTGCATACAACAATTTTGAAATAATTAAGGATAGTTCTGCACAATTCAAGTATGTTGCTGTTATTGTAGTATATATCTTAAGGCATTATTTAAATGTTTAAAAAACAATTTCAAAATTGAAACGTATTGCAAATAAAATACTTCAGAGAAAGAGAAAGTATAAATATTAACTTCACTAGCACAAGCTTTATTACATTTTTCTTTTGAATCACTTAATTCACTGTTCAATATATATAAATTACAAAACAAATTTCATATTTCGATCTTTATTTCAAAATCTTAAAAGGAATTTCTGAATTTTAAAAACGCAGCATGATAAACTAATAAATATGCTATTCACAACTTGGATTTATAAGAATATTGAGGCATTTACAGTGCGAAAAGTGTTTTGAATAAGAGATTCTCCTATTTAGAAAAAAACAACCTTAAATGCATGCTCAAGCAAAACCCAATCATATTCGTCCATTGTTATATATGAAATGCACGTTATAAACGAACATAATAATGTCACCAACAAAGATTTATCCAGTCACTGCATTTTTATTTGTCATTTCTCGTAAAATTACAACTCTGAATTCAAGGAAATTACTCGTATTTGAATCGTCCTTCTTTCCATGTTTTTGACGTGAGGATGATCCACGCATCTGCTCAGGAGAAAATGTGTTCAGTAACGTGAAACAAATGATTCTTAACACGCAAAGACCGCCAAAATATCAGCTTTCCCGCACACTTCTACATTCCTTTTTGTAGAAAAAATATAACGCTTTTACACAAAATGCTGAGGACATGCAATGTCAAATTCATAAATACGTACGAAATGAAAAAAATGCGTGTGTTTTGTACATTTTAATACATGATTCTTAAAGTGAGAGAACAATGTACGATTAGCAATAATTTCAGGAACTAGTTTTTTCAAGAACTACACAATTAAACACTTAAAACTCTTCTCTGCGTAGATTTGAGCAAAAACAGATTTATAAATTTTTATTTCACTAAAGGAAAGGTAAGATAACTTATTTTCTGTTGCTAGAGAAAATTATATTCTAAAAATTATTTGCTGTTTCAATAGTTATTGTGTAGGGAAATATTATGAAGCAATAAGTATTTGTTTATTATTTAAACTATATTAGCATCCAAAATTCCTAAATTACAGTAGGAAATAAATCACATTTAGCTAATGTTATATTTAATATTATAATAAGAATTACAGAAACTGTAATTTGCCACAACGAAAAGTAATTTAAAAATATTTTAACGAAATATTTCTACTAATAGTTTTGCAACATTAAACTACATTCTAAAATAATAATTAATTAAATTATTACATTATCGAAAAAAGAAAATAATAATTATTTGTGTAATTTTCATTTAAACCTGACAATAAAATTTTAATACTCAAAATGGCAAGCAAATTTTAAATTGGTCGCTTTCAAATTATTATAAAGTTCAACAGAGCACTAATTTCTCTTTTATACGGATCGTGTAGAACTATCAGCAAAAAAATCATTACAAAATTTTCATTCATGAAACCCATTGATAATTATTTCAATCAATAAAAGCATTAAGGCTTATAATTATCAGATTTTGATGAATATCTTTTTAGGATTATTTGGAGTAATATTTTTAATTTGATGAAATTTTTATTTATGAAAAAGACTGTTAAAAAAACTATTTAAGACGATATGGTACCCTAAAAATCATCGAACTATCGAATTTTTTATTAGCTTATCTGATACCTCGATCCTTTATAAACATGCCTGCAAAATTTCAAAGCTTTACCTACATTTTTCATTAAGAAATGGAGCAATGTTGGATGCTAAACAACAACTACCACGCCTACATTTCAGATTAACTTCTAGAAAAGAGCCTGATAAAAAATGAATTAATTATTTTTCCAATGCACATCAATGAGATTGACGTTATATATGCTATAATAACTCATTTTAAGAAAGAATTGCGCAATTCATGCAAAAATTCTAGTTTGTGAATTATTTACTGGAAGATCAAATGGATTTGGTCAAGATTTAAAAGTTGTGCGTGCTTTTTATGATATTATTATGAATGAAATTAAAACTTCAAAACGGATTCTCCCAAAGCACAAATACTAAATCTCATTTTGATAACTCAGATAATTAAAAATCTACTTCGCAAGAATGGAAAAACTCTCCCATTTTTATATATTTGTTTTTGGTGATATATATATATATATACCATGAGCGCGAGATTCAACACTTTTATTATTAAAATATTTTAAGATATTTATTTAAACAAATGCACATATACAGATTTTAGATTTTGATGTATTTTACCTATAAAATGTTTTTTGATTTTGCTTTTATTCGTGTACAATATTTAGCATGCGAAGGCTTTTAAAACCATAGAAATAAAAAATAAAGGCATAAACATCTTTTGTACATGTTGTGCATTAGCTCTGAGCATGGAATGGGCTCTGAAGTGTGTGTATTTATTTTTTTTTATAATTATTAAGATAAAGTTTTATGAAATATTGATCCTTCAATCGTTTTCTTCTATATATTCATTATGGCAGTATACACTGATTAATTGTTCTACATTTGTGCAATTTTTTATGGTAAGCAGTTTTAAATAAGCTGATTAACATTTCATAAAAGTTTCAGAATATTCGATGAATATTATATCTTGCTATTCATGGAATGAAAACTTCAAACTCATATTTCTCCAAGTTGAATTTTTTGTACATATGCTATTATTCAAAACCCTAAGGCTTTTTTGATAATTGAAGCATGGGTTTGAAATGAAATTTTTCATACATGTTCTGAAATGTACGTTTTGTAAAATTGTGCATGGAGTTAGCTCTAACATTATTAGCACTTTTTCTAAAAAATTTCAAAATCAAAATTAATGTTATTTTGAGAATTTTTGGAAGTTTAACTATAAAAAAATTAATAAAAAATTGGAGAACAGCAGCAGAAAAAAACCCATGCACAACTTTATGTAGTATATTATAAACTACTTGGAAAAAATGTTTGAAAGAAAAGAGACGTATTTAAAAAAGCCTTAGGAATTTGGAAAATGTTTTAAAAAGTTCAAAATATTTAAATTTTACAAACATTTTGCAACAAATTTAAAAAATTTTTGTATGGAATTATTATTAAATATTAACTGTTATAAAATACAATCAAAACCAAATATCAAATATTAAAAATAAAAAAAATTGTGAAGATGGTACTATATTGCCTTAAACTACTCTGAATTTAAATAAAATGTAGTAAATAGACTATTCTTTTGTCTAAAATTAATCATAGCTAAAACATTAACTTCCCTTTCGAAAAACTATTTCCCTTTGATATATTTAAGCTAAAAATTCAAAATTCAAAATTTCATATTTTATTTCTTTTTGAAAATAATTTTCGAGAAAAAAAATTGTTAGAATCAATTATAATTATTTCCATTCTTTACAATAATCAAAAGTAAGACAAAATTAATTTTCTCTGTTTGTTATCACTATTTTGATCCGTCTAATATTGTTTGAGACCTGTTATGTGTACTATATTGTCATTATAAAATAGTAATAAAGAAGGAAAAGTATTTTTAATTTTTCAACAAAATGTAGGAAAACTTTTGTAAATCTCCATTTAAAAAAAATTTATTTTTTTAATGTTGCGTTTTAGTATAGATAATTTAGTGTAGTTTAATTGGATAAAGAAATGTGGGTTGTTTGCTTCTCTTCAATTTTATCTGATTTTAGAAGAATCTTGAAAACTGAATATATGAACAACGAATATAATTTTTTTAAATTACAAAAATTCTAGAAAATAAATATTTTTTCATCATTCTTTAAATTTATCTGTTTGAATGATTAACATATCAAATTATCAGTACATTTGTTTGAAATCTTGATGCAATAATCTGGTTGCATTTTGTTTTCAGTAGTAAAGATATCAAATTAGAAAAAAAATGCTACACAAATGTTGAAATTTATTCCTATAAAGGGAAGATTTCCTTATAGAACCCTTCCTGTCCTTCTAAAAACATCCCATATATACTGTATAAGATTTGAGGCCTAAAGAATTTGTTGGAAAATCCATATGCCGAATATTCTCACTTTCCAGAAATTCGTCAAATAGATAATCCTATGTAGAAATGCTATCCAACATAATGCCTATACAAATCATCAAACCTCCGTTACCAGACTGGTCTCTTGATCAGATGTTGGAGGACATATGCCGCGGTCCTTTATTCCTTCCATATGAAAGTATATCGAGAATCAGTGGTCATAAGGTTTTATAGGCTGAGAATTTGATCTCACTCTGGGGAATTAAAATGTTCTCCCACAAATTCCTTCTCCAGTGTCATTATTATTTGCACTGTGTTGAAAGGGTTCTTCTTCGAGCAGAGATGAGTGGGATGCAACCAGAAGGTTTTCTTGCAAACAGATCTCTCTGATGCAACTCTAGAAACAATAACCCGGCTGAGTGGTGTAGTTGGTTTGTCGCTGGTCTTTTGTACCTAAGGTTGCGGGTTCGACCCCGGCCCAAGTCGGTGGATTTTCATGATGCAGAAAATCGACACGTATGATTATGGGACACGTAAAAAATACTTTGAGTGTCCGTTTGGCTTGGATGCTCTCGGCAAAATTAAATTGCTAAGTACAAGTTTCGCATTGGCAGAACTCAAGTGCCTCCCTCTGGAGAGGAAAATGGGCGTCAAAATTACTTGCGGCAATTGATATCGCCTATATGGTGCCTCACTAAAAAGTGATACCAGCTTCTGGGGAAAGTACTAGGTCTGCAAAGGTAGAAATTCCAATCCGCAGCCCCATTAGAGAGAAACAATAACCCTTGTAAATTGGTCTTCTGTGAACGCATAAAGTTTACGAGCTAATTGAGGAGCTGTCGCACTTTTGTTATATTTCGTTGTAATTGAAAAATATGGATTTTCATTAGACGTTTGGCCTTTGGATGATCTTATCCAAGCTTGCTCTCTACCAATGTGATTTCATTAAATTTACCCTATAAGTTGTATACAACGCTGGGCGTTACATTAGTCTTGAACAATCTCCACTTAAGGTTGTCCTCATTCAAATCTCCTGAAGATTTATCAAATTTCACTATCCAAATATTGATGATCTTCCATCTTAATTATTTTCCTCTAGATTTCACCAATTGTAGCAAACAATGGCATGAAAGTACGAACAACTGAAGCTTTTAGAAATTAACACGTGCGATGACAGCGATGACAAAGCATTTTTCTCTAAATTCAGAGCTCCCACGTACTTGTGCGCTTACACAATCGATCCTAAAATTCACATCTTTGTTTGGAAGCATTTATTTTACCTTTCGTTCGGTCCTTTTTACAAAATGCGATTAAATATACAAATTCTCTTAATTTCAAACATTAGTGTATTTTATGAGTCAATATTTTCGGATTATCCATGCAGTCGTCGTAGCAAGTCTTGAATCTCAGAATACTAAATATCTCATTTATAAAAATTAAGCTTTTAATTCTCACAAAAAGTGACTGAAGTCTTCTTAAATGGGGATAGAACGCAAAAATCTTTTTATTAGGAAACAATTGAGATATAATAAACTACTCAGAGAAAAATTGATATTTTTTTTAATTAAAATATGAACAGTTTCACACAATTTTTAAATACTTTCTCTTTAATTAAAAATTTTGTAGAAAATAACAATTTTTGAACTCATTTTATATCCCATTCACACGAATTAAAAACAAAATTATTTCTTATCGGTTACAAAGTCCATTTTTAACATAAGAAACCAAATCCTGTATTAATTTCAACCTAATTTAAAGATAGAAAATTAGTGAGGCCTTTACATACTACTGCATCAACTTGACCACTAGACTACCGTGGTCTTGCGTACTTTAAGACCACGGTAGTCTAGTGGTCAAGTTGACGAAATCTTGAGTTCGAGTTTAATACCGCTAAAGACCCGTCGTGTAGAGAAGGTCAATGCACGAAAATCTGTCGAGGCTCAAACGTATTCCCGTTGATATGGTGTAGAAGTTAGGAGAAGGGGTACCAACTCAGGTGTCCTCGTCACTTTTGACCATGGTTAAAAATTACAAAGTCTGTGAATAATATAACTCTCCCTCACTCTCACTTGCATTCTTAAAACGAAAAAAGAAATTTTTTCCAAAGACGTGCTTTCCAGGTAAGTATTAATGTTACTCCTCTGACAGATGAAAAACCTATTTTATATCCATACTGAGAAATAAAACTACCCTCTTAAAAAATATTAATAAAATATGTTGCTTTTCCTTCTTTGTGCCATTTGCTTGATCTAATTTAATCGAAAACAAAAAATAAATTAAAGCAAAACCCATTCATTTGTATCAATGTATTTTTATTAATTTATAATTAGTAAATAAGCTGATTCAGTTAGTCACCTGTCATTAGAATTTAAATAAATTGTTTATTTTATTTTTAAAAAAACGTAGTAAACATAAATTTCCAGCAAATATAATAATACGTAATAAACGTTTTCATTCGATTTTTTGCTAAAATGTTATCACATTTATTTAAAAAAAAACGGTTTGACATAAATAGTAGTTACAAATATGCTTGTTAAAAAATATTACTGTTGTCAATGCAATCGTTAATGTGATTAAACAGGTATTCTTTTCCATGTAATTCTTTTCAAAATCAGCCAAATATTAGTTTTAAAATGATTTTCAAAGTTTCACATCTGTACCTTAGAACAAATATGCTTCATCCTCACGTTAGCTTTTTCATGATTGATTCATTGCGTATTTACATACGTTGCGTGGGACGATGTAACCGCTTTCGCTTAAATAGAATCGCTTCGTTTAAAGCTCTTTCATATTATAATTTTTAGATCAGTACTTATAAAGACTTTAAGGTGAGTTTCTTTCAAAATGATACTATTTCTTTAAAAATATATTTAAATAAAAGTCTTTAATTTGTAGCTTTCTGGGTTTCTAGGGAAACTCTAATTCCGTTTTATTAGACTGCAATGAATCTGTGCTCTTATTTACATTTAAAACATTTATTAGTGCTGTAAATTGAATTACTGTTTTGGTTGAAAATACTTTAAATGCTCAAATATTTTTTATTTTAAAATTATCCGAATAAATTAGAAATTCAACTTACTAGTTAAATTATGGATGCTCAACGCGTGAGTCAAAACAAGTATCAGTGTTATCCATAAAGCGAGAGCGAAACGAAAAAAATATTGGTACATCGTTTCGATTATTCATTTTACTATTGCATGTTTTTCGCCTTTGAAAATATATTTCTGACAAGAGCTATTACGACCGACCTCGTAATTCTGAACTATGTTCAAGTGACGAGGACGACACCTGAGCTGTCAACCTCCTCTCTAAACATCCCCACCACTCCAGATTTAATTTGCATTAGCTTTTCTACACAGCGGGTTTTCAATGGCACTAGGTTTCGAATCCACAACTCACGAGCAAGAGAACTCGAATTCCGCGGCATTTCGAACCGTAGAAAAATTATGCTCTTAAAATTCTGTCTTTTTATTGCACCATCTAGTTTATAACGCGCTTCTACACCACAGGTCCGAGGCTCAAACCCCGGACTCGGCAAGGTCAACTTAGCCTTTCCTCCAATCAGTAGGCATATAAATGAATACCAAGCTTGCTTGGAAATTAAAGACTGGGAGTTTCACGTCAGATTAACCCCCGATCGGAACATCTGCTCAAGTTCCTCTACACCCAAGGTCACGAAAACTGAGATGGGCACAGTAGGTCTTGGCCTGAAATGGGCTGTTGTGTTACTGAGATAAGTTTATATCATAGGTTCTCAACGTGGGCAATAACGCCCCCTTGTGGGCGTTTGAGGCTTTCAGGGGGGCAGTAAATGACCCAGAGAAAATTGGGGGAGGGGCTATTGAGATGGCATGGAGGGGCTTGGGTAGATTAACCAAATATAGTCTAAAAAAGACTAAAAGAACATGATGATTATGTACTAACATAAGTAAACTTTAATACTGTGTAACTTACGTTGATTGTAAGTATTTAAATCATTTCTATATCAATGTACGAAAATTCACGTATTTCGGTAGTTCGGGAAATGGATAAAAAACTAAAGATTATACATTACATTCAAACCTACATCAAATTGAAAAATAAAGGGCATTTTAATTTCGGTAGTGCACGTGTTGTCTTTGTCTGTGAGCAGCAGGAAAAACGTTTCGTTCACTTCATATCATTACGTATATCATCCAAGAAACACAATTAAATGTGTTAACCAGGAATTTTAATGTGATTATTTAAAGGCTGAAACTGTCAATTTATATTTATTTTGAAAGCAATAGTTTATTACTTCGTTTCATCAAAACCCCTGCCTATCTTTATAACAGGTTAACTAAAACCTTTAATCCACTCTTTTAAATGAAGAAGAAATCCAGTGCCGTTTCAATTCCAACAATATCCTACCTATGACTAAAATATGTATAATATAGTGCAGTTAAATAGATTTGAGACAACAGCTATTTCAGATTCGCAAGTAAAAAAATGGGGTTTTAGAAAAAAATTATATTACAAAATATATTCTATTAGTAATAGGATATTTTTTAAAACTTAACTCTTGTTTCACCATGTATTATGTACATTCTTATTTCTTTAGAGTGGGAGGGGGTGATATCGAAATATTCGTTAGAAAAGGAGGCAGTATCGACATATTTACTAGAAAAGGGGGCACCAGTTCAAAAAAGGTTGGGAACCTATGGTCTATATAGATCCCAGCAAAGTTTAAAACAGAATGCATAAGCTTAACAATCTGAGAACCAACTTAAAGAGAAATTTAATCATTTCTCTTAATTAGACCTTTATGAATCACACTTGCCTAAAAATAAATGTCCCTTGCAGCACGATCACGCGTTATTGTGTAGGATTATATACATTTGCAAACAACTATAAACAGTCAAGTACATTAAAAAAACCACAACATTTAATGAATACATTGAGAACTCCTAAAGAATTGCAGTTATTTCAATCAAGAACCCGATATTGCAGCATTAGCTTAAGTATAGTTCCAAACATCATGTCAGTTTCTAATTTCTAATTATTCTTATAAGTGCATAATTAAAATTTATAATGAAATCTAACATTTCATATAAATTTTAAAAATAATGTCAGACTAATCCTATGTTGTTTTAATTTTTTTTAAATTTTTTAAAGGCTTTTGTGTAAGAAATCCTTATTAGATTTTTTTTTAAATTTTAGTACTACACCTTAATTACGAAGAGACGTCTCATTTGATGAGTATAATTTTGACTAAAATCTGAATCTCCTTTAAGGATGATTTTTTACGAATCTGTATTATGAACATTTATTTAATAGCTCATAAAAGTCCAAGAAATACGGTTAAAAATGGGGTGGAAATTTTGAGACAATGGTTTTTATTCTGTTAATAAGCAATTATGTTATTTAATATTAAGATAACTTTTCTTGTCAAATTTAAATCAAGGAAATTGAATATTAATTTAAAATTTTAAAAAAGAAAATTGATATACGTATAATGTTTAGTGTTTCAAAAGGTATTTGGGATTTCAATGGAATTTCTCAAAATTATGTTTTAATACCCAGAATGCTCCTAAAGGTCCACGGATTTTAATTTAAAAATTCATTGCGTGATTTGTTTTTAATTTTTGAATTTTATCTTATATATAATTCTATTGTTTCGCTGGTTTTTATCGTTTAGTTTTCCTCACGCTGAAGGTATGCGACAATAACGCGCTACGTACCTTTATTCTTTACAAAATGAATGTATCACGTATTCAGAGAATTAAGTCGTGTAGAGACTTTGAATTTAAATCAAATGTTAAGAATTTTGCGACATAAAGGTCCTTATGATGCAATATACCAAGTAAAGATACGCTTTATCAACTCGTTTGGTAATTTTGAGAGACAAGTTCGATGAAAGACAAATACAGGATTTGAAGATCAAAAATTATTACGTCAGGGTTCTGTGCTAGAAACTCAACGAAGAATATAGCTACTAAATACATAAAGCGTTTGACGCAATTACAAAAAAGGAATCAAAAGAACAATTTTATTTGAAAGTATGGCTTTAAAACAGCTAGAACTTTCGTTCTCGCTTTTTTGCTGTTCCGAATAATTTTCCCCCGCTGCGAGGAGCAGAACAGTCGGTAGATGAAACTTTTTTTTTCTTATTCGGAACTGATTTTTCTCGTGTATTCAACAAGACAATTTTTTCTCTCTTTCTCCTTTTCTATTTTTCCCCTTCAAATGCGCTATTTACTGTCTTTAGTTGAATTATTTTTTAACTTTGAAAACATTCTCTTATTCTAGATTAGGCAACGATATTGTAGAAAATCAATAATATTTCAAAAGAACAATTAGAGTAAAAATTATGCTTACATATTTCATCTGCTAGCTGTACAATGTAAAGTTCTAGAAAAATAAGTTTATATATAATTAAATTCTCGCAAACCATGAAAATATTTTTAAAAAATTAGAGTTTTATTGCGAGTATTTTTAAATATGATTCTTTTAAATTAAGTGATTTTTTTTTAATTTCGCCATTCAAGCTGGGAACACATTTATAAGAGTGTATGGAAATCTTTAATTAAAATAATTTTGTAATCAATTTCTATATCCGCGCGCGAATGGAATCAAAACTGAACTTTTTCTTTTTTAGTATCATTTTTCAATTTAAATTGTATTGTTATCTTCATAATTCTGAATTGATTTCAAAAACTTGCATTTTAATTAGGTATTAAGAAAGCAAGAATATTACAGTATAAATATTTTTATGAATTCATCATTCTCTCTAAGAACAGTTTTGACTGTCAATATGAATTTCATTGGGCGTATATAGTTTTAGATTTTATTTGAAGTTGTTTTACTGGTTTGTCAAACAGCTGCTCTAATGCACGTTAAGGTATCCGACTACTTGCAACAGATTCTTTTTTTTTAAAAATAGAGATATGGAAAAAAGTTTGTAGTTTTGAGATTTATTTAGTACATATGAAGAAAAAAATGCTAAAATTAAGAAGAGTAAAAGGAATTATATTATAACTAAAATGGGAAAAAAATTAATAAAAATTTATAAAAAAAATTACATAAACGGGGCCCTTTCTGAACAAAAAGTTTATGAACAAATTCTTAATTTTTAAATTTTGATGTGTTACTTTGGTATTTTCAAATTTTTTTTACAAAAACTAGAGCTTTTTATCTTAGTTATTATGTGAAATTACTTAAAAAACCAGTGATTATATTCACACAAGGTATTGTAAATTTTTTAATAAAACAGGGATTGATAAATCTGAAAGTTAAAACAACTCTACTATTACACAGATCATTCACAAAAAATTTCAGTTAATTATTCTTAAAACTTTTTGAGCAATCGCTGCCCCCGTTTGAAATTTTCGAAAAACACACATTTCGAATAAAACGCATTATAAAGTTTGACATATTGTTAAAAGTTATGGCATCTGATTTTTCTAAAACACTTGTAATTTTTGTTCTAGTGAATGAAAAATAAAAAAAAAACTTGGTATTTTTACAAAGCTAATAAGACGGTCTATAAAATATCATAAAAATGTGTCATTTTTTGAAAAATTCATGATTTTATGGAAGTTGGATCATTTAAATCATTCAGGGCTCAAAGTCCCTGCATTATCGTGGTGCAGAAGTTAGGAGAGTGAGGTGACATCAATGTTATTGTTTCATGCTTTTAAATTTTCTGATCCACTGGAGACAGCCTCATGTTGTTTCTAGTGCGATGTTCATAAACTATTAATCAGCTACAGCAGGCTTATACGAAAAGCAATATTTGTCACTTCTACGAATTTGAATTTGATCAAATCTGAGAATGATTTTTGAAGAATTTTATGCGGTATCTATCTTTAATTAAATTCTTATCATAGTGTTCTTGGAAAATATAAAGCAAATAACAAAAGGGAAATAAGAATTTATATGTGTTGAATGCATTTCAAGTGCGCGTTTAGCAGCTTGTTCCTTTTACGAAAAATACAGAAAACAATTATAAACGTGTTTATCCACAAATTTTAACTTTTGTTGATAGACACAGCAATGTAAAACAAAACACATATTAATTCATCGTTTCAGTGACTTTTTAAACCAAAAGCATACTATCACGTGGGTGTAATATGTATTTAAGTTCCGAAGTGATTCTAGTCGCAACAAATCACATGGAATGACACATAAGTTCTAAAAAAGCCTTGCATTTTCGTGTTTATTATGTAAAAATATTAAGGATCTAATGGCATCGGGCAACGAAAAGCAGCTTTATTTTTGCCTATGGTTCAGGAGATTTACTTGCAATAACATCCAACATTTGGGACAAACCCTATTTATCAGTGGCGACATGGTTTCACAATTAAACCTTTGCATAAACCCGCAAAATTCCTGCATGTTAGTAATGACAAAATTCCCAGGCTGCTTTTTGAAACGAACCTAATTCGTACTAGTGCTGTGAGATTAATGTTCAACAGACATTGTAAAAGTCAACTTTATTTTATCCAATCTCATCCTTGGGTATTTCAATTGTAAATATACAATAAAATTGAAAATAAATACAAGACCTTATCTAAAATTATATATTTTCGTTTAACTTTAAAAGACAACATGAGCTACGGCCACATTGATTCAAATACCAAGAGAAATTCAACCTTCGGTTTCTCCTCAAATCGCTATTTATTTTAATTCGCGGATTTCTATTTAACTGTGATCAACACAATATTTAATCCGTTAACTCACTCTATCTCACGCCCTAAAATCATTATCTCCTCCTCTATATCCTCACTACAGATCCCTTTAAATAGTAATGCTAATAAAATACAGGGTGGCCCCGAATTTACGGTACAAACTTTAAGGGTAGATATAGGACATCGTAACAATCACTTATTGTATAGGAATGTATGGCCGTAAGTGTGACGCGTTAAGGCCCAAACAGGGGAATTTAAAGAAAAGAGAAATAGAGTTATTAGTTGGTTTTCTTTCCGGCAGGGGACAGTAGATGCCTAGCCACCGATTAACATGATGCATCTCAATAGAGAAAAGCGTCATTTACAATTGTGCTGACGTCTACGATGAGAGACTTTACGTATGCCGAAAATGCAGATATGCATTACATGTACGGCGGTGCAAATAGTAACGGCAGAACTGCGCTACGTATGTATCACGCGCAGTTTCCTGATCGACGAATACCGGATCACAGAATTTTTCAGCGGTTACATCGTCAACTTCGTGAAACACATTCGTTCCACGTCACCAGACATGATGCTGGTCGACGAAGAGCTGCACGCAGTCCAAGCCTGGAAGAAAGCTTCTTGAACGTTGTGCCTGATAGATCCGAGTCAAGTAAAGATCTGTTGCTCATCACGTAAGTGTGAGTCATCAGACCTTTTGTAGCGTGTTTAGCGAAAATCGCTTACACCTCTCCCATTTTCAGCGAGTACAAGCTTTGAGTCAGGCAGACTATCTTTTCCAACTGCCAGTGAATGGTACAGAAATTTGCTCTGCAGCTGGACATCATAGCTTATGTGCTGAATAGTTATTTAAAACCTTACACTTATCAACGGCGCTTTCAATAAACACTTTGTCCTTCCTTCCGTGTCTTAGTTCTTGTGTTTGTCCTCTCCGCATCACTTGCACACACACACATTCATACATTCCTATACAATAAATGATTGTTACAATTTCTTGTACCTACTCTTAAAGTTTGTAATATAAGTTCGGAGCCATCCTGTCTATTACAGTCCTTTTATTAGGCTAGGTTCTCAGATCAATCAATAAATCGACTGAAATCACAGAGATTAATCGAAATGACAGGAATTAATCGAATGACAGGGGGGCAGGAATAAAATACAATGGTACTTCAAATATGACTGTCCTGATTTGAACAGAACTGTAATCGGTTTTAACTGCAATTTGTTTTAAAAAAGATTTCATGTCATTTGTTTGTTCATATGAGGTATTCTATGAGGCACCATTGAAGTTCCCTACAAGAATGGTGCACCATGAAAGGAAATACCTCTTGTTAAAATTCCCTTTTCTGCAAATGACATTGAATGGTCTGGCACAGATTCTTGAGCTACAGGTCCCTTATTTTCGTACTGGATTTTTCGACATTGCAGTGCAGTCCGCTATTGCTATGAACACAACCTCCCTTCCTCAAGCTCAATAGTGTAGCATGGCGTAATATTCCCTGTGATCGTTCTGTCTTTCCAACACTCGCAAATTCCATATTGACTACGGCTTGGTGTCTTTCAATACGAGCATAAAGTTTTCAGAAAGACATTCTTCATCTCATGCCAGCTCAAAAACGTGCTCAACTGCCTTTCGCATCCTTCGACAAGATATATTGAAGCTTCTTCAAATCTCTAAAAGTGAGGGAAAATATCTTTTCCGATTTTAAGGCTGTGTGTCTTCGTTAAATGTGAAATAAACTGCTTTGAAAGCCGATATACTTTCAGACATAAAAAGACCTCAATTTTATGAAAATGTTTACAATACTGTGATTTATACATTTGTTTATAAACTACGCCTATATGTAATAATTCAAAATATTACAAAAATTAATAATTTTTTATTTTTACACGTAAATAGATAGTTCATTTAGAATTACGATATAGGAGAAAAAAACGCGAAATATATTTAAAACAAGAAAAAAATTGATCAAAGGGAGATAAAAAGAGGTAACACGATAAAATACGCTTTTTTCTAAAAATTAGATAAGCCAGTGTATAATATTACTCTTAAAGTACTTTTATATGTGAAAAAACATTCCGAATTTGGGTCCCAATCTAAAAAATGGCCGCCCATCCGGTACATTGGTTAGTGACGTTGACTGCGGAGCCGTAGGGACTGGGTTCGAATTCCGGAGAAGGCTTGGATGTTAGTGTTGTAGTCTTTCCTGTGTGTGTGTTGTAAGCCCCCGTGTGATACATTTTGTGGTGCACGGGGTTTCTGAATGTGTAAAAAAAAAAGAAGAAAAAAAATCTTAAAAATATATATATATATATATATAAATTACGCGAAGACAAAACCACCCTTCTATTCCTTTATATACTGCTTGTAGGTGGCGCGATCAACGCATAGAATTACAAACTATCCTTTGGAAAGCTATGTTTTTTCATCATTGATAATGAGGCCTTATGACATTTTCATTTAATTAAAGAGAAGAGTGATAACTTCACACACAGTAATTTTATTCAATGTGTGTTTTTCATTTCTATTTATTCAATATTTTATTTTTTAATATTCTATTCATTGTATAGTTTTCTCTGTTTATTTAACAATTATATAAATTAATTCAAGTAATCTGAAACGTAATTTTCTTACAATGTGATACATGGTTTTCTAACTTTCTTTACAATGTATTTTTATTTCCCGAGTGTTAAAAATCTTTATTATTTTAAAGCTAGATGTATATACCATTTTAATATGATAATTCCGTCTGATTTAGAAAAAAGTTCACATTCTATAGCTCATAAAATACATTTAGGCATATAATCCTTGGTTTTTTAATGATTGAAAATATTTTTCCAATTTCACTTTTGTGTAAAAATATTTTGTAGAGTTAGCAGTAAATTTTAATCCTCTCTTCATGGGCTTTTAAAGTTCTTCGCTTTCTAAATATATTAAATATAACTAATACTGAGCTATAAAAAAAGTAAATTTCATAAAATTTTATATTTTTTTTATATTTTAATCAATTTAGTATAAAGGTGGTATTAAAATGGAAGTCACTTAAGAAATTAAAAAATAATTGTATTACAAGATCAATAATTCTACTTTTTTTACGTAAAGTCCAGAAAGGAGTGTTCAATGAGTTAAAAATGATGTAATTTGCAATACTCTGACAAAAAAAAATCTATTTTATAGCAAAATCTAAGGGTATTATTTATTTTGACAGTTTTAAACGGGAGAGCTAAAACTATCCAAATGAAAAAATTATTATATCAGATTTCACCATCAGCTTTTGTCAACTGATAAATCCTCAATGCAATTTTAGCCTTTTCCAGTTAGTGTTTTTAACAACTGTCATGATAATTTTGTCAAAAATACAAAAAATAAACAGTAAGCCAGATAGACAAGTATTTTGATTCTATGTGAAATCTACAACCAACAATCTACTTATGTTAATACGCTAGAAATATTCGTAAGACTTTATGAATTATATATATATTTAAATGGGACAGCAGTTTGTTCTCTGAATTTTCTTCAAACACATTTCCTTCTTTATCTTGTCTCAACTTATGCTTTAAATTATAATAACACTGTCCAAAAGTTACATAATGTTATGCAGTTACTATATAATGAAATATTTGTTTTGCATTTCGTTTAAGCCACATTTAACGTTACATTTTAAATACTTCAGCTCTAGAACCTAAAGTATTTCAATTTTTTTGTGGTTTAGACTATCTTCCAAAAAATTGATTCACAATTGCTATTTCAAAATTTTTATTAAATTTTTTTTATTTGTAATTCAATGTCAAATTTATTATTATTTTTTTATCTTGAAATATCCACAAAACATGTATTTATCGACTTTTATTATTCCTTATCTTGTCAAATAGCATTAGAAAGTTAATGTTGCTGTATATAACATGCGTTTTATTTAGTGTAATTTTTAATTTGCGTTGCACTGTGAAGATACACAAGGGCTTTTGGTGACAAACCTCATAGTTCTGAACCATAGTCAAATGACGAGGACGACACTTCTGAACTGTGTGAGACACATCCCCTTCTCCAAACTTCAACACCACATCAATGTGAGTACTTAAAATCTCGAAAGATTTATCCTTCATTCACCTCTCTATGCAGCGAGTCTTCAATGGTACTAAGTCTCGAACTCAACAACGGCAGCCACGAGTTCTAGACCATGACATCAAACATTTGTTTAAAACTGCTTGTTTTAATGTTCTATTTGTCTTGAATAAGTAGCCCTTGACGAGAACTTAGATTTACAAAAAAAAGTTAGCAAGATACATGACAAACAGTTAAATACGTACAAAGCACCAACAAAAAAATAGGGATTATATAATTGCTGACAAAATTTAAGTTTGCTGTGTTAGCAGATTTCCTAATACTGTAGAACGTCGTTTATCCGAACGTTTATTATCCGGAGCGTCAAATATCCGAACCAGTTTCCAGATACGTTTTCGAACAGTGCAATGCTCAGCAGTTGTTTCGCCTGAGGCCAAAAATGATGTGGGAAACCCAAGGCGAGGGATATTTGTGAAATTTCAATTGTGTGTGATTTGGTAAACATCTGGGCGAAATATTAGGTCAGTTTGTGTCCAATTGAGGGGGTGTATACGTGCTCTTTTGTTGAATTGTGAACTGCTATGGCTTCGAATTCAAAACGGAAGCGCAACGTCTTGAACAGAGAGACAAAACTCGAAATATTGAACCGTCTCGCGAAGGGAGAAAGAGGAGCATCTCTAGTACAGTTTTATAATGTTGGGAAGTCAACAATTTCTGTCCGGTTTCATAAACTGCTTGGATTGCATTTGGTTTTCGATTATCCGAACAATCGCGTATCCGAACGGTGTCCGGTCCCAATTGATTCGGATAAATGACGTTCTACTGTATTGAATTGTAGTCAAATAACGAGATTGACTTCTGAATCAGGAATTCTTTCTTCTAACTTGCAACCCACATTATGGTGAAGAACTGAGGCCGGCTTACATTAAAAGTGAGTTCCAATTATTCCTTACAGCAGCGGTAAACTTTCGATCGCGCCGCAGCCCCCCCCCTCCCCCTCTTTATGTATCAGTGTGACTTTGCGGACACCCAAGATTGTGATCATCCCTCCCGGGCTCAATATTCGTGATCAAAATACAAGTTCTAGTAAAGTTTTTTCATTGGGCACAATGAAGTGATCTAGTCCAGTATCTAGTACTTTTCCACGTGGCCTTTCAGAGTCTGTAAAGAGGGAAATCTCAACGTTGCATGGGAGACTCCGTGAAACCCCCAGGGATCCGGGGACCACAGTTTGAGAACTGCTGCCTTACAGCATATTTGTAGTGAAATCAGGATTCGAACATGAGACTCAACTTGAAAATCCCCGGCCACGAATTTTGAGATCATGACACCACGGCTACCGTGGCTTCAGGAGGTTTTGAAGTTTCAGGCTCAAAGATGATAAGAGACGATTAAAATATAGCTTAATAGTTGTTTTCTTTCCTCACTGACATTTTTAAAGTGTTTTTTCTCAGTTCTTTTTTTTTTAAATATGTTTCCATTAATATAAAACTGAATAATTGTGAGTTTTAAGTAAACATATTAAATGTGTTTTAAAAGAAATAATCACAATTTATTTTTTACACCGAGAAAAGGAAAATGCAATATTTATCTGCAATAAAAACTGCTGAAGCACGCTGCTTTAGTAGATATAAAGCATCATCGAAAAGCCTCAAGGAAACGCCCATTGCTTTCCAATAAATGTCAAAAATGTATTAGATAAATATTAGGACAAAGGCATGGATTCCTGAAAAAAATGCTGTAAATTTTGGATCAGACAATAAGAATAAATAATTTTGTGTGAAAGAAGAGGCAATCTTTTTAAATCCTACTTTTCCTTCACGCTGGAGAGATTTATTGTCTGAAAATATTTTTTTTTCGGCATCAACTTTTGTTTCCTGTTTCTAACCTTTGTATGAAACTAAATATGTGTCTTATAATAATACTGTCTTATTATAATATTTATTTTAAAATTATTAAAAGTCTTCCAAAGTACGTAAATGATTATGTAATTTTAAAAAGTGTCAGTATTAATAAACAATAAAATGTAAAGTAATTAGCTACGTCATAAGTATTTTTTAGAATGTATATGAGTATTTTATTACAATATCCATTTTAAAATATTTGCTTCAACTTATTTTACGATTCAACATTTTAAAATATTTGCTTCAACTTATTTTACGATTCAACATTTTAAAATATTCTTTTTAATTTTTATAAAACACGTTTTGTCTTTTGAAGGGAAAAACAAAGAGAGACCATCTTTTGTCAAGTACAAAATGGCACGTATGTAGCTTTAATTTTGAAATCTTTCTCTCATCATAAAAATTATTTAACTTCTTCTATAAAAATACTTTAAAGTTATTTGCAGATTCAACTGTGTTAATATATATCATCAAGTGATATTCTTCTCGTGTCTTTTTGAATTTCATGATAAAATGATAAATTAAATCCCATTTTTTTTGTTTTGTTTTAAATAGTGTTTTCTGTTGCCCAGTTTAATGTGATTTTTTAAAGTTTTTATTACATCTTAAAAAGGATTAAAGAGACAATATATAATTCCACTTTACTTTTCAATATAGTTTTAAATTGAATGAATTTACCCATTTTTGGGAATCGTTCGCCATTCACGAGTTACGCATACACAAGCATGAAATTCGGCTTGATAGCGTAGATTAACATTATTATTAAACAGAATTTCATTAATTATTCTTTAAAAATACGATGTCTAACAAACTTCTGACTCAATATTTTCCCCTTAAACTTTGCAGAAACAAATCTTCATCGTTTGCCAACCATGCCAGCTCAAGAATGAGATAAATGATAACATTTTCTTATGAGACATTTCCTATAGAAAGATAGATAATTACATAGAAATACTAAATATTCATAAAACACATTTAAAATATTTAAATTTACAAGTTTACAATACAATAGAATAGGTTACAAATTTTTAAATAACATGAAAGCATTTTAAATTAGTTGCTCATTAAATAAATTACAAATACGAGCCCTATTTATAATAATTTTCATCTCTTTATTGATTCGTGTTAATTATTTTTTGAAATAAATCCTCAGATTACTCACAAATCGTCTAATTTCTCGTATCTATAGGCTGTATGAATTTTAAATCGTTTATATAGAACTTAATGCCGTAAAATCCGGGATATAACGCGCACTTATAACTCAAAAAATAAGATCGAAATTTATGGATGTGCGTTATATGCCGGATATAAAAATGAGAGCTTTAAAAATAAAAATAAAAAATTGAACAGAGAAAAAAATTCAACTTCTTCATATATCGAAATGCTGTTTATTTAAAGGAAATGACATTTCTCTTATGAACCTAAAGGACTTTAGTTCTATATATATATATAAAAGAGTATACTATTTTTTTCTCTCTAAAACTTGGAATAATATCTCGAATAAATGACTTCAAAACATAAGAGGACTGCGCATTTACGTTTCAGATTTCTTCTTTAAAAAGGGGGTGCGCATTATACGGTATAATGAAATTTAATGTGACTTGTATATATTTTTTACGAATAAGAATCGTTTAACTCAATTTATAAAAGAAATGCCATTCTCGAAATATTTCGAACAGTCAAAACTCATTAAAGAACGTAATTAATTTAGTGAGTCGTATTTGCTATTTAAAATTCTTGAATTTCATAAAAGTAAAAGAGTATAATCACTATTTTGACAAGATAATAAAAATACTTACAAAACAAAGATAAAAAATGACCTGAAAACAAAAATGCCTTAAAAATTAATACTAAATACGTATTTGTTTCTGAATTTAAAAAAAAAATATTATTTAAGAACTCGCACATTTTTAATGGCTGTTTTTATTTTAAAAGAATTACTATTTTTAATATTAAAAGAGAGCTGTTCGTGTGTGCATTTTTTAAGAAATAAATAGGCGAAAAGCGACATTTAAAAAAAAGCTAATTATACAAGAAAAAATTTAAAACTTTAAAGCATTCATTTGTAAATTCAATAAATTAAAAGGAACTATCAGTTTTAAAAAATTATAAACGAACATGTTAACAGGAATGTATCCTACTGAAAAAGCTCAAATATTTGACAGCTTTGTATTAGACAACAAACAGAAATGCTAAATAAAAAGATGTATACATTAATAACAGTTTCATAATAATCAAAGTAAAGTGTCAGAATAAATTAGAATCAAGGTCATCGGTTTTATCAAAAGTAACAAAAAATAAATTTCAGAAAATATAGAAAACTAGCTTTCATGGACCGGCGTTGCACGGGCTTATACCGAGGGTATAACTTAATCCCCCCATGTTAATTTCCTCCTTTTATTCTAACGCCAACACTTTTGTGGGGGTTTGACGCGTACGATGTGAGTGCATGACCCGTGAGTGCGTGTCAGGGCTTTGTTGCTTAACATTTTCCCTTCTCTTCACAAATTCTCGATCCTAGTACCACTGAAGACCCGCAGTGTAGGGGCAAGATGCACGTAAAATCTGTCGAGAGCTCAAACGTTCTCCCGTTGTTGTGGTGTGGTAGTTAGGAGAGGGGGGTGCCAACTCAGGTGTCGTACGCGTCACTTGACCATGGTTCAAAATTACGTGGACCGTCCCCAAAAGGCCTCGTGTAGCTGAACAGTGGGACGTTAATATTCAATCAATCTTCACAAATTCAGCACTTTCAAATTATTTTTCGAAATCACTTTAATATCTTTATTTCTTTCCTATCCGCTTAGCCCGGCGTTGCACGGGCTTTTACCGAGTGAATAACTTCATCCCCATGGAAATTTCATGTTTCCCTCAGGCCGATAGCACTTGTGTGTGTGTGTGTGTGTGTGTGTGTGTGTGTGTGTGTGGTGTGTGTGTGTGTGTGTGTGTGTGTGTGTGTGTGTGTGGTGGGCGATGCGAGTGATTTCTTTAACTATGTCATAAAAACTCCCTTTTTCGAAATTTGTTCTTGCGTTGGTGTGGTGTGGTAATTATTAAAGATGGGTGAAAGCTCAGGTGTCGTCCTCGTCACTTGAGCATGGTTGAAAATTTCGAGGTCCGTCACCAAAAACCCTCGAATAGGCAAACAGTGCGAATTTAAAAATCACCCACTCACTTTCCAATTCTATCGTTGCAATTTTTTATTTCCCGGAAACGAAACTGTAGCATTTTTAAAAATAGTTGTATGCTGAAAAAAAGACAAAAAGTATAAATTTTTCAAATTAGAAAATTTCACTACTATTTTAATTCTTGAAGTAAAATTGTGAGAATTTTTTGAAATATTCGACACGGGGGGGGGGGAAGTTTCATGCAATTACCTTTATAAAAGAAGAAATTATTAAATGATTGATTTAAGTATTTTGAGTGTTTTATTAAAATTTGTTCAAAAAAGCTTTTGGCTTTTTTTTATAATCACTGATTCTAAAAGTTTTAAAAATCATTTTTATTTAAAAGTAACGATGTTGATTCATTTTAGAAAAAATCATAAAATATACAAAATATCTTTGTTTTGTAAAAAAAAAAAGTTTTTTTTTTTTAAATTCTTAAAAAAAAGATAGTTTTCGGCATTTTATTTTTTTAATCACTGATTCTAAATATCAATGAACTTTTTAAAAATCATTTTCTTTTAAATTCATCGATATTTATAAAATACAAAACTATAACTGATTAATATTTTTACATTAAAATTGATTAAAAATGTTCATTTAATTGTGACATTCCGTTTGCTTAAATAATGGCAGCACTGAAAATTTACGTGGGAAAAATAAACAGAAATGAAAGCTTCTTGTTAGGAATTGTTGAAAAAGATAGAAATTACTTTGAATGATTAAAAATCAGAAAAAAACCTTTTTGAATCCCCCAAAAATATATATATATATATATGAAAAGTCCATAAAATAACAGAGGATCATGTTAAATTAAGTAATTGTCAGTAAAATTAATTTACGTGGGAAAAATAAGCAGAAATAAAAAAATCGAGATCCCTGGATTCGAACTGACACGATATCACTCCGTCATGCTGTGATCTCCGTCATTTACCGACTACACCACGCAGTCCCAAAGCAGGAAGTGAAAATAGGCATTAATTATATATGGAAAGTAAAAATTGAAAGTAATTTTTTATTGAAGAGGGGATATTCACACATAACGATTGAAAAATTTCGATTCACGATTACATTTAAATGTATTGCAAAAAATTTATTGATTTTTGATATTTTAATAAAAAACAATTATTAATAAAGAATATATAATATGAACATAGCTTTTTTTTCCCCTAAGGAATTTATGCCTATTTAACTATTTCCAAAAAAAAAATTTCGATAGGCAAATTTTTCGTTTTTATTATGAAATTATATGTCAAAAAAAGAAATATACATTAGGCATTATTTTAAAGTAAACTCTAAGTTTTATGAAAGAGAACAAAAATTTCGATACTGATAAATAATATAGAAAATATAAAGCTGATCTCTCTCAGTATAAAAATATCTTAAAGCAGAATTTTATACAAAAAAAAAAAAAAAAGAAACAAAATTATTGCCATTTTGTCCAGATTTAAATGATAGGCCATAATTTACCTGAAAGTACCATACGTTCTGTTAGTCTGTACTTAAGACCATTGCTTCCCATGAACTACCATTTTCTAGTATTGAATGTTTATTTTTAATTTCCGGTTTTTCTTTTAAAAAATTAAGATTTTTCCCAATAGTTTCTAAGCTATTCTCTGGACTTGTAAAATGAATGAAAATCTCATTCGTTTCTTAATTCCTGATATTAAATATAACTCATATTTGAGGATTTATTTAAAAGTTATATCTCCTTCATATCCAAGTTACCCAGCATGATAAGCAAGTTATTCAGATTTAGCAATTCTTAATATTTAATATAACAATGAATTTATAAATTCTTCACAATAAGTTATCTAAATTTCGCAATTATTTTCTATTTTGCAGTGAAAAGTTTTATTAGGATTATAATAAAATATTAGTATTTTTAAATGTTCTAAAATTTTATTCTTAAATATTTGGTGAAAGACAACACACATTTGCAAAGTTATAGTTTTTTATGTGTTGCTATGACAAACATTGAATTCAGCGTATAAATAATAAATAAAAATAAAACCAGGTAACTTCAGTGTCAATGTTTTATGTATGAAATACATATTTCTTTTTTTTTCTTAATCACTTTTGAATATCATTGTGTGAAAATGTATTACAGTATAGTGTTTATCTTATTATTTTTTTTAAAGTTAGACGTGTGTCATATTCATTTTTATAAATTTTTTTCAGAATTGTCAGCTACATAATATCGCACATTTATTTATAACAACTACATAAAAGTGGATGAAATAAATTTGTTATGTAAAACGACCACGATATCGAATTTCTGCAACCATTGTGGTCAAGTACAAATTTCATTGTATGATAAACAATGGGTGTTATAAATTAAATATATTTGTATTTTTAATTTGTATTTCCTCTCAACACACACACAAGGCAGGTGCTAGCCTGAATTTTTAAAATATCATGAAAAACTGTTTAGAACAAAATCACCCTTCTCTGTCTGTATGAGCGAATGTTTTCTTTCTTTCTTAAAAAAAAAAAAAAACGAAAGAGCGGTTACTATGGTGACGTGACGTGTTTCTTCACCTCCCTCCCACCCCTACTGTCTCGGAGAATCGGGGATGCCGGTTTCATTCATACTTGCTCTAACGATCCGGTGAAGTTTGTTCTAGAGTTTTCGGAGATCAAACCAGTAGATTCACCTTGGCCTTATCCATATTTCATATTGATTGGTAAATTATTATTTTAGCTTCTATACCATGTTGGTTGCACTGCGGTATCTGTTTGGATTGAAAGAAATGAACATTACTTTGTTAAGTGAGTTTAATATTCCTATACTTTTTTAATGATGTTGATTTTTAAAAAGTAGTGTACATGATGTGAAATAATTTGGAATGCTGTTTTTAAAAGTTTTTTTAAAAGAAAATGTTTACTTATTAATGTATTTAACAAATTAAATGTGCTAGAAATGGGAGTACAGATTTATATTGTCTATCTAAAAATGTGTCACTCATCTGTTAAAACTAGTTTCTTTTTTGTTTCTTTAAAATTGGATGAAACATTTTTATAATAAAAATAACAAAATACTGATTATGATAAATGAAAAATATTTTAGATGTGGCTGATTGAATTAAATATTTAATTCACGTCTATTGCGTTTCTCACACACGAATTACATTACTTTCAAAACTATCATCGTTATTTTGATAAAATCGTAGATTTAATTTTTTGTTAAATCTAGCTTTATTTATTTCAAACAATATTTGCTTCTTAATTACGAACATAAAAACTTTCGTTTTGTATATAAATTTTAGGCGTGGATTATTTGTCTATACATTATTTTATAGCCTAAAAAGCCTTAATTAATTTTAAAAATCCACTGTTTTTTATTTTATACTGTTATTATTCTTAATAATTATTTTAAATCAGGGGCGTCAAACTCGCGGCTCACAACTAACATCTTTGCGGCCCGGCCAGTATATATCCGCACACAATAATATACAAAAAAAAAAATATCGAAATTTCTCCCGAAATAGGAAAGATAGTAGCAGAGAAGAGATGTCTAGTGTCAGGATGCGTAAACATTAATTTTTTTCTTCTTTTATTTATGTTTATTATTAAAATAAAATAAGCATACGTTTCTATGAATATTGATTTTTTGCGGCCCACCTAAATTTAAACTTTGTTTGTTTGACCCAAGTTAGCACTTGAGTTTCACACCCTTGTTTTAAATCAATATATTGAGGAAACATGCAGAAATCTTTATTAATTAGTGTTTCTGTGCTTACAGTATAAAAAAAGCAGAAGAAAATACGTTTAAAAATTAGGTAACGTTTAAAACCTTCCTTATATTATTTCTCTTAAAACCCATGCACAATAATTTTAATCTGCAAACAAAAGGATGAAGAAATAAAAGTAGTTGAATAAAAAGAATCACACAAATAGTCATTTGGGCAATGGTTTTTAAATTGTGTTTGCTAAAACTACTGTTCTGTATACTATGAAAATGAATTATATCTCCTCCCAAAAAATCAACTATATCTAAATTTGCTTTTGCATAATTTTTAGATGATGTGTTTAATATTTGATACCTTGAGCTATGTCTAGTTCCGTCTTTTGAAGTATTTAAATTTTGCAAGAAGCAAATCTTTTCATTATTTTATTTTGATTAACTAACGATGTCAGTGGCGTAAAGTACACCCCCACATTGCGAGGGCCTCAGGACTCTAGGGGGCCCAAAACCGGACTGAAGCCAAATACGGCTTGGGTCCAAAGCCTGACTTAGTACAATAGAAGGGCCTTAATATTCTCCGTTACGCCACTGAACAATATATTTTTTATTATTTAAAAATTCCCCCACTATTTAAACTCTGTTTGGCGCCACTTTTTATACAAATTGTATTCAACTTAGTCGTCTATTTATTACTTTTTCACCTATATTTGTTTAGTAAAGATACTCCAAAGCACACCGAGTGTGGTAGATATTTGATTACTTTTTTAAAACTTTTCACATCTCCAATTACGCATTGCGTAAGTTTCCACTCATCCGGACATCCTGCAGTTAGTTCTTAGAATCTATTTTGCAGCTGTGATGAAGGAACCAATACACAACCGGTTTGAAGCGTGTGCGGAGAGTAAAAACGGAAGAAGGTGTGCTATCAAAAAAATTATTAGACGACTCGTTTTATTAAACGTGCGCACGGTTAAACAATCTAATTTGAATTTTCCATTAAGGATTATCTTAACAAGTTTTAGACCAGAAATAGAACTTTTTTGAATTTGATAAGCACAGTCCTTCCAAATGAAATAATTACTTGGATTGAATTACCATTAAATTGTATTAAATATTATTAATTGTAAGACTTACTAATCGTGTATTGATATCCATAATATATATAGTTACGTGTGTGAAGTCTATAGAAACTATACCACACACACAAAAGGTGAATCAAGGTAATGAGAATTATGCATTTTGCCATGTAAGCTGATAAACGATAGGTTCTACTTAAATATATTTTTGATTAATATTGTGAAATATATAATTTTTATGGAAAAAA
This sequence comes from Trichonephila clavata, assembly GCA_019973975.1. Taxonomy (NCBI): domain Eukaryota; kingdom Metazoa; phylum Arthropoda; class Arachnida; order Araneae; family Nephilidae; genus Trichonephila; species Trichonephila clavata. Next base: position 148,996 of record BMAO01021225.1, on the reverse strand, counting down.
GAATGCTCTCTTTCTCTCACTGTGTCTTTCTTTTCTTTCTCTCTTTCGCTCTCTCTCTGTCTTTCTTTCTCTCTCTCTCTTTCTCTCTGTCTTTCTTTCTTTCTCTCTCTTTCTCTTCTCTCTCTCTCTCTTTATATATATATTTAAAATTGGTCTTTTTAAACTATTAATTTTATGTGGTACACACGAATGTTCTAAGGCATGGACCAACTGGACCCGGGTCCAGAACCTCGGCTTCGGGGGTCGGGGAGAGCTCGTCCCCCCATCTCGACTCGGCCTCAGCAACATCGTGATCCGAATAATATTAATCGTCAGATGCTATTCCCGGACATTTTCTTCAAAAAACTGGAAATTTCGAACTAAATGTCAACTGGCTACAGTGTCAAAACTGCATTATTATATAATGTCCGGAGTCCGCGTCTACGATTAAGCCTACCCCCATATCCCATTATTACTCATCTAATAGAAAGGCCGCAGTCGGTCGACTCGGTTTGTGAGCTGTGTGAGACTTACACATTTATTTGTACGGACAACCATTTGCACGAGTATTTGACAACGTATGCTGTGTACTGGCTAATTATAATGTTTGCAGGTGGGGCTTACTTCTGTATAGAGCCCAGGGCCTCAAGAAGTCTTAAGACATCCCTGGTGGTATATAAATGATTAATATTTTACCGAAAAACCCGATGTATAACGAGCACGTATACTTTCAAACTGCATTTTTTTTAGGTATGTGCGCCGTATGTCACCTCCTTTTTTTTTACGAAGAAACCTCAAATGTTCGTATGTAGTGTTCTTATGTTTTGAAATCATTTATTCGAAGCATTATCTCAGCCTTTTGGAAAAATAAAAGAGTTCTAGTTCTAGAACTCTTTAAGTTCATAAAGTATGTCATTCTTTTAAATAAGCAGTATTTCGATATAAGTAGAAGTCTAGTTTTTTCTGTGCTCATCTCTTTTTTTAATTTTTTTTATTTTTAAAGCTATTATTTTTATACCGGCGTTTAACGCACATCCGTGAATTACGATTTTTTGTGTTAAAAGTGCGCGTTATATACCGGACTTTATGATACATAAACACACAAAAAAATATTCATGGGGCATTTTTAATAATGCATCAAAAATTAATATCTAAATGTTTTCAAATTTTTAAAGACTGTCAAATGAAAATATTCTTTTCCCTCTTTTCAAGAACAAAATTTTTAGAGGTTCGTTATTTCTAATGCATTTATGCGTCTCATAAAAAGAGATTTTAAATCTCTTTCTGTAAATGTAAATTTATAATGATTCGCATGCATTGGAAATTTTGTAAGAAAACTAAATCCAACATTAGACATCATTCTTAAACATAAATCAATCGACAGAATTAAAACTACATAGGTGTACTTCTCACTGTAAAGATCGTCATGTTGTCTATTTGCAATTGCTTCTTAAATCTTTATTATAGTATTTTTAAAATACTCTGGTCCTCAGATGAACTTTAATATGAGCCAACATTTTTCATAATTATTAGTATTGAGATACTAAAAATATTAAATATGTGGATAATTAATATTTCCATAAAGATGAACGATTCCTATATTTGCGATAATTTTTTTAACTATTTTTTAAAAAGAAAGCTCGTTAAATGTATTAATTTATTTTCACTAAATTCGTTACATGTATTAATTATATGTACGTCATTCATAACAGAAAAAATACTATTCAATGAAAATTCATGGTTTTTTTAAAAGTTATCGCATGGCTTATTTTTAATTAGTAAAAAAATTCTTCAATCATAAAAAAAATTCAAATTATAAAAATAAATAAATGCCTTTTCCTAATTCGCAAAATAATAATGCTTTATAATATTCTTAACAAGTAGAACCGTTGGGAAAAAAGCCTTTAAAAATAATTTAAACATCTGTGAGGATAAGAAAACCAGTGCGGTTTATTCAGCTGCATACGATCTACGCGCTAAAAAAGAATGTGTTAATTAAATTCGTTCCAAGAAACAGCAGCAAAATTAAAAACAATTTACAAAACAAATGAGTAAATTTCATTTTTTAAAAATATTCGCAAAAGTTCATTCATTTTCAAAACAATGGAATTTAAATTGCATTGAAATAAATTACATTTAGTGTAATGTATTCACACAAGTATAAAGTCTTACGAAAACATTTCGTTGCTTAAATATTGCTTACTTTCCAGAGGTAATTTAAAATATTGTATGGATTTTACAATGAAAATTTAAACTTGAAACATGGTGCACTATTTCCGAAAACTGAAATTAAAAGAGAATTATTAATTAATGTTTATTTCGAGTTTAACCTATTTTTTCAGTCACGTAAAAACCCCCAAAAAAATATTTAGTTATTCAAATTAGAGAAGGAAAATCTAAAAGATATTGTGAATTAAATTTCAAATTAAATTGTATGTATTCTTGCTGACTCAAATTACTTCATTTTATACTAAATTAACAAAAAAGTAAGAATATTTTATTTCTTTTTTTTAGCAATCAATTTAAAAAGCAATCTAGCAGCATAATCAACATATTCGAACTGAATCTTCTGTAACCATTCTATTTTTTGTTGTTGTAGTTTGTAAAAGAATCAACGCGAGTGTACCTATTCTATTTTGTAATTATGAGAAATTTAAATACTTTTTCCAATGATTGGAATTTAAAAGTATTTTGTGGAACTTACACATAAATTTTATCTTCGCATAATTGTTTTCCTTCGTTTTTTATATCCTTTCCCATGGCTATATTCTATATTGTGTGTGTGAAAAATGGCTATGTGCGCCCGTATAAGAATTATTTAGGTTAACCAATCTTTAGTATTCAATATGCAAATTAAAATTGATAGGATATTCTTTATAATTTTTATTGTAACAAAAATTCAGCATACTAGTAGCTTTTAGATATAAATAATTATTAATATCATTACACATTTTTAAATTTAAACTGTAAAATTATTTATAAGAATTCTACATTCTTATAAATCTCTGAAACATAAAAAGAAATGTTTCAATATTTTCTATTGTTGGGAATTATGTTATCAAGCTTATCCTACAAACAACATATTCTTTTAGTAATAAATATATGTTCATTATTATTCTGCACTTAAATGATACTTATATAAGTAAATGCACAGTTAAAATCAAACTCGAACTTCTTTACTTAACAATATGAAATGTACAATAGATTTTCCGGGATATTTGGAATTTTTTTTGTTGTATTAATTTTTAAATACGTGGGAATGCATATTGTATAACTAGATTTACAAAACAAAACAAAAAATGATAGCACTTCATATCATCGATATTCCGTGCTTGTTGGTGCAACCAATTGGGTTAATCATCAATAAATATCGTTATAAACGACTGAATTTCGTTTTTTGTTAAGTTCTTGAGAGAAACCACAAATTAAATTAATTTCTTGGCTGATCTTTCAATGTATATTAATTTTCTATCTCCCGTTGTGGTGAATTTCATCATGAGAACAGAAAAGTATTCGGTATCCTCTGTCATTATCGTAATTGGGTCTCTAGGGAATTATTACACATAGAGGTTGACCCACTAGAATCGCGATTTGTAACTGACACAAATTAGTTTTGGAATTTTTATTCTGAAACTTTGAAGATGTGATGTGAGTGTTTTCGAATTTTTTTATTTGCGATACATTACATTTTCAGAATGAAATATTTCATTAAGGGCTAGAAAACTTCGTGGTATTTTTTGAAGAAAAATTTTAATATTATGTAATAAAAGTCTATTTCTTTTGATGACTTTCAGATGTAGATGCAATATTTCTCATTTGCTATACTTGGAAACAAGTTTTTTTTGCTTATCCATGTCTGCCTGTTCATAAAGATGAATCATTTGTTAGATGTTCTTTTTTAAAAAATTACGTATTTATTTAGTTTCTATTTTTGATCCCTGTCTGAATTCTCATAAAATGTAGTTGAAATAATAATTTTCTTTATCTATAAACATAGAATAATGGACATACAGTATCATAAAGTACAATAATAATTGATTAATATCAGAGTTTAAAAAGGCTGATTCGACTCTTTGAAGGGTCGTATACTATTTAGAAGCATAGTATGAATGTCTGATGAATTATGCATCAGATTAAATGTCATCCCGTATCACACACACATATATCTACCTATACTTCAAACTTACAAATATGTGAACAGTAGTTCATTGTATTGTTTTTCTACCGCATTAATCAAAAACAATTAAATTTGATGCCATGTGCTTTAATAAAGCATTTGCTTAAGTATCACTTGACAAAATCAATTTCTCTCGGTTAGATATTACATCGTAGTGTTTCAATGTTTCCAAAAAATCTTTACAGCTAAATGAAGAGTTTTTTAGAACTCTTAAGTATATTAATCTTTCAATCTATTAGATTTTTGTATTTAAAATCATTGCGAGAAAATGAAACTAAAATGAAATTGAGATATTTGCATGGAATTCATAACCATGTATACAATGATAGAAATTCCGTATATTTTTTCGGAAAAACGTTAATCAAAAATTTCATAATTAAATCTTATTTTTATTTTCCAAACCAGATGCTAAGATTTAGAACTGAACATTTTAAACGCAGTTGTTAGAACCAAGTTTTGTTTCATTTGAGTATTATTTAAAACAAATATTTACTGCATGATCCAGAAGTAGATCATCAAAGTAAAAGTTATCGTCTTCGAATTTCAACTTTCCTTTTGAGAACAAAATGTTTATACCAAAAAGGAATGTTCTCAATTTGTTAGCGAAGCTCTAAAAGCTAAACAACGAATACAGAATAACTTTTCTTTGTGCTTGCTGTTTTTGATACGAAGATTTTAAACAAACATGTTATTTCGAACATTTCTTACAATGCAAAATTGCTAAACGCATTTGTTATTTGTGTCTGTAGAAATAGCAGGTTATGTAAAGAAGAAGTCCTATTAATGTTACCATTACAATTAATTTAATTGAGGAAACCAACGGTGTATTCTACTTTCGAATAATAACATTTTGAATGTTTAAAAACCCTTTTCCCTTCATATATCAGTAAATAAAATGTATTTGAAGAAATGCTTTTATTTATTAAAATATTTTATATTTACCTTATTCTATATACAATTGTGATTCAAGAATGCTATTTTAAAATATACATTGAAAGGAGACTTTCTTGATTTCTCAAAATTGAAAACTATTCAAATTAATTAAATTATAAGGAATAAAATTTATTTTTTTCCGATGTTTTGTTAAATTATTTCAATTTCATTTAGAAATACTGGAAACGGGGTCATGGAGTCAAGTGGTAGCATTCCGAGTCCTAGTTAAACCACAAACCCCACACATGGAATAATGGGGCCTTTTTCTTTGTACTGTTTTTTCCCTTACAGTATCTTTTTGTAATAACTTTCATTTTATAAATATGTAACAGTATCGATTGTTTAGTTAGAATAGTTTTTCCTTTGTTTTAATTACTTACAGTTTTTCCCTTTCTATTTTTAATATACTTGCTTTTACTTAAATTTATCATGTGTTCGCTAATTTTGAGTTCAAAGCAATGTGGGATAAATTTTGTTCAAATATTATTAACAGCTTTGTATTATTTTTTGTATTTACTTATAAAAAATATTCAGCGAGTCAGATAACAAGAATATTTAATAGAGTGAAAATATTTTACTACTAATTTTCTCTTAATATTTTTTTTCAATAACTCTTTTAAACTCAGTATATTTTATTATCTACTCACGAAGGAGATCCTTACTCAAGGAAATCTCAATGAACAAAATAATGAAGCATTAAAAATATACTTCCCCTTACATATTTAACTGGTGAAACAATACATAAGTTTTAAATACATTTGGTTTTGGATAAAACAAATACATTTTGGATTTTCATAGTATATTTTCAACGGAAATGATGCAATGATAAAACTAATTATCATTAAAAATGTGAGATATTAACCATAGAAAATTTATAATAGTTATTTCTACTGTGTTTCCATAACAATTCAATCGGCTAGATTAAAAGCAGTTACATGACTAAAAATGACCTTTTAATCTGTTTTTAATCTTTAAATTCTTTCGTTTACTTTTACTACTGAAAATGTTTTTGCAGTGACAAAGTTTCTAATAGAACTCTAGCAAACGAGCGACTCTGTGTCCATCTTATTTCCAACCTTTGGTATATATATCTATCAAAATTACATATTTCTCTAAAAGAACGAACAATTTCATTATTCCATTCCATTCCATTACGAAATGGCTACTACAAGACAGTGAACCTTATTTTTATTCAATGAACCTCCCAATTACTAATGATCCAAACCCAGTCGTACTTATCCAATCCGCCTTTCAACAAAGTCATTCACTCTTACCCATTCTTTTCAGGAGAGAGAGAAAGGTAAAGAGCAAGAAGAAACCTGAAACAAAAACAGAACCAAAAAAAGTGATTCGACAACTGTTAAAGACTCGAAGTTCTGTCGTCAAACTCATCAACCTTGGCATTTTCACCTTATCCCACAATGGGATAAATTTCCACGTGCTCTGAAGAGGAAGATTCGGTGACGTTCATTAACATGGGAAGTAAGACTATGCACGGACCAGACAGTGGGTACAGCTGGGTTATTGTTGTATGCAGTGCATACATTCATTTTGCACTTTTTGGAATCTTCAGATCTGGTGGCGTCATTTACGTGGCCGTGCTTCAGAATTATGACGTCAGTAGGGAAGAGGCTTCTTGGCCCTTTGCTTTGTGTGCAGCTATTTTTCAACTTATAGGTAAGTGAATTATGTAATATACTTTCGTTTTTGGAATGCATAAAATAAAACTCTTGCTTCACAAGTTTATTTATAGAAAACAAAACAAAAAAAGACTTACCTAAATTGAAAGTTAAAAAATAGAACATTTTTGTTTTGATTATTTTGATAACACTGTTTTTGATTATTTTTACAATACTTTTAACTGAAATGATTCGATGAAACTTATTATCATCAAACAATCTGTTTTAAAAGTGCAATAAATGTCCATGTTTTTGAAATAAATCGTTATTGGAACCATCGTTAGTTTGTTTCCTTGAGCTAATTTTAAGATACCGTAAAATCCGGCGTATGACGCGCACCTATACTTTAGAGCTTTACATTTTAATTTTTAGGTACATTCGCCGTATAACGCATATATCCCCTTTTTTACGAGGAACTTGAAATATACATATGCAATGCTCTTATGTTTTTAAGTCAATTATTAGAGGTATTATCCCAGGCTTTTAAAAAAATAGTATACTTCTAGAAACACAACACTTTAAGTTCATAAGAAATATCATTTCTTTTAAATAAACAGTATGTCGATACATGTAGAAGTCCAATTTTTTTTTCCCGCCACACACACACACATCCCGCTTTTTTTTTTTTTTTTTTTTAAAGCTTTTTTTTTTTATACCTGGCGTATAACGCTCAGCCGTAAATTTTGATCTTATTTTTTGTGTTAAAAGTGCGCGTTATACGCCTGATTTTACGATAATTTAATTTATAAAATTAAGTCATCATGGATGCTTTACCATAGTTTACAGCATATATAATCGAATTATTGTTCAAATTTGTCACATTAATATATTCTTCATGTTTTTTAAAAAGCTAGTTTTTGATCATGACTCATGAAAAGGTTCATAGTTTTCTGGGTATTTATATAGTAATTTTATGTACTGCATTTAAAAGGAATCAAGGGCATTTATTTTAATATTCCATGGATTTCGTCGGTTAGAGTTAAAAAAATACCTGTTTTCTTCATAAAATATTCATTACAAATGATCGAATTGGTACAAAAATCATTATTTTACCAATCAAAATTATAGTATAACAAGTTAATTTGAATATTGTAAGTTATAAATGTAATGGAGGATTTCTGCCTGTGTTTAAAGTAAAAAGAATGTATTAAGTTTGGTTACAGTCACTGTGTAAAACAGTAAACTATGAATGATGCAGTTTCTTATAATTTCATTAATCAGAATTGTTAAATAAATTTGTTATTTTGCAATGCATGATCTTCCTTTTTAAACCACTTTTAATAATATTTAATTCATCGTATTGAACACGTCTAACAAACATATTGGTGTTTTTCGAGCCGTGGTAGCCTAGTGGTCAAGGGGTATCAGATCGTGGCTGGCGTGTTATGAGTTCGAGCCCAGCACCACTAAAGACCCACCGTGTAGGGGAGAGATTCACATTAAATTTGCCGAGAGCTCAAACGTCCTCCCGTTGGTGTGGTATGGTGATTAGCAGAGGGGGTGCCAGCTTAGGTGTCGTCCTTGTCACTTGACCATGGTTCAAAATTACGAGGTCCGTCGCCAAAAGCCCGTGTGTAGCTGAACAGTGCGACGTTAACATTCACTCACTCATTGGTGTTTTTCAAATTTATGATAAAGATTTAATGTTATTCTTTTATCTGCATTTAAACACGTGATAGTGATAAACAAAAAATTCAGATAATTATTTAAAAATGATGATTCATAGCACTGAATTTGCTTTTCTTACATCGATTGCGATTTATCTGTGAATTAGTGCCTTGGATTTCATTGATTGATTGATCAGGTGTTAACACTGCATTTCGAATCTTCACGAATTCAAGAATCAAAGCTTATGAGTGATGGATCTCTTAATTTAAACCACGATCAAATGATGAAAGTGACACGGAGCTGGCACCCCCACTTTCCAAACTTCCACATTATGGCATTGTGTGGTCTTGGGCCTCAATATATTTAACGCGCATAAGTCTCTCTACGCAACTATTTCTATGATTAATGCCTAGTGGTTAGAGCATCGGACTCCAGACCGGAAGTCCTGGGTTCGATACCCGATGCTACTAAATACCCACCGAGTACACATAGAGCACGTGCTCGTTAAACCAGTGGGTCCGAAAGTATTCTGGGCGATCGCAGCAGAAACCACGGGTGCAGGGGAAAGAATCTTTCCCACCCCTTCGGTTCCATGCCTAAATTGTGGAAGTGTTGATAGGTGGTGTTGCCGTCTTTCGTCTTGAAGTCCAATCTATCTCAGGCTCTGGCAACTTGCATTCCTTCCCTTCGGGAAGGACACTACAACAACAAATTTGAGCTAAACATTCAGATTTTTTCATCTTAAATCTTTAATAGCAAAAAAAAAGTAATCATCCTATTCTTATTTCAATTTAAAGTCTATTCTTTTAAACATTATCCTCCAAAGATTACAAATTTACGTAAAAAAAAGTTTCAAATAACTTATTATTCGTATACTTTTTGAAAGAGTGAATAATTTATCGATCGTCTGCAGCTGCGGTGAACTAGTGGGGAAAGATAAGTAAGTACTTTAGCGGTTTCGTCTACTTGAAAAACTAGCACATGAATAAAAATAAATTTTCGCGTAGAGCGTGCTTTGAGTTTAAGATATTTTCATGTTGGCGTATATTAATTCCATTGTAGAATTATTATATAAATTTAGATTTTTATAAGATATTACTTAGTTGTATACTTGGACAGTTAAATGCAAGGAATATATATATATATATATATATAATTTTTTTTTATCTTCGAAAGAATCAAATTAATATATTGATAATTTGAGAAGTCCTAATGAAATTTTCGTGGCTGAGGTAGCCTAGTAGTCAAGGTCAGGGACTCGTGGCTGGCATGTCATGAGTTCGATCCTTGTGCCTCTGAAGACACCCCGTGCTAAGGAGGCCGATGCCCGTTAAATATGTCAAAGCCCAAGCTTCCTCTCGTTGGTGTGGTATGGAAATAAGGAGAAGAGGTTGCCTGATCAAATGTCATCCACGTCACGTTACTACGGTTCAAAATTACGAAGTCCGTTGCCAATAGCCTTCTATTAGCTTTATATTGCGACGTTAATATCACACTCACTCTTTAAATTTTCCGTTGTCTCATAAGGCTGTCAAGTGATTTCAATTAGAGGCATGTAAACATAATTTTTTAATCATTTAACTCAAAATTACGTTTGTCGCCAATACCTATCGTGCTTCTTCTCAGTGCGACGTAAATGATTAATCAATCAATTTTAAACATTTTTACCATTATTTGAATTCGAACCGTCGTAACACATTGGTTAAGATTAAGATTTTTAAAACGGCCAAATTATACGGATTTGAGTCCTTTTTTTTGACCTAAGATCCGCCCTAAAGAATTATAAAACAATAATGAACTTAAATGTAAACAAAGCTACAAAGTGTTGTTGTGTGAAAATCTGGCGATTACAGTATTAGCTCATATGTATTGTCTTATTCACTTGACTGCTCTTCGAAAATCTGAAGTTCATTCCCGATAACCTTCGTGTTACTGTACATTAATAAAATTATTCAAAGTAAAGCATTTTTACACTATTTTTCTCTATCCATTTGACAAATTTCTAGGTTATTCGTAAATTTCAAATAATTATTTTTCGAATGCATTAAATTGGATTGGAATTTCCTCAAGCAGTATGAAACGTTAGAAGAGTGACTGTCGATTGAAACTTAACGGTCTGACTCTTGTAAGCCATATGTGAAAAAATAATGAATATTCAAGAAAACCATTCATGTTCATATTGCATTTTTATGTGATCAATCCTTAGGCATTTTTATTAATCAATAAGAAAGATTACTTATTAAGAATTAATTATTTATCTGAATAAAATATGAATCAATATTACAGTAAAGTGTAGATATTGAAAATAGACAGCATCAGAATACATATTTATGACATTTTAACTGTAACTGATCTGCAGGTAATAATATTTAAATCACTATGAAAAATTAACAAAAATATATGGATAGAAATAAAAAAATTGTCTCCCATAAAATTTTTACTTTGAGAAAAACCATATATATATTTCTTTATTTGAGGCTAGGCATCTCTGAATAACCATTTTCAGTGTAATGATTCAACATAAGCAAGGTTATGAAGCAACATCGCTGCGGTAGACTAGTGGCCAGGGTCACGAGCTCGTGGCCTGCGTGTCATAAGCTTAATGACTAGTGACACTGATGACTCGCCGTGTAGAGGGGTTGTTGCACGAAACCTGTCTTGGCTCAAAGTACTAACTTTGGCGTGATGTGAAAATTTAGAGATGGGGGTGCCAGCTCAGGTGTCCTCTTCGTCATTTGGCCATGGTTCAGAATTATGGGGTCCATTGCCAGTAGCCAAAGTGTTGCTTCAGATTGCGACGTTAATAAAACTCAATCACTCAACTCATTCAAAGTGACGTCGCTGAGAGGAAGAAGGAACAGTATTCCCCAACAAACCGAGCAAAAATAAAGTTGTTTAAATAAGTATTAATTTTGAGCTAAGCCTCTTGAATTAAAAGAAGATACAAAAAGTAAAGAGTTCATTAGATAACGTATTTCAATTGAGTGATGTAATAGAAATAACGATGAAAATTTTTATGTAGGGAAAAGCCCAAACGCCAACTCAATAACAGGAAAATTTGCATTAGAGCTATGCTGTATAGGTCAACGGTTACAAAGTTGGGAATACGCTACATTCGCGGAAATCAATAATTTTGCCTCCTCCACAACATTTAAGCTTCATCAGGTGCTTGAATTTTAACATCCTTTGAGTATCAAGTGCCAAATGCTGCCAAGTTGAACAAAGTCAATATTTGCCTGAAAGTGTGTCAGGATTCTGTTTTTCTGAGAAACAACGTTGTCGACTTTTGGAGACTGATCCAGTTTCTATTTTAAAATCTTTACCCGTTCTAGTCCCTCTTGAATTTTTTTGTATCTTTATTTTTGTCAGTTTCAAATTACATTGTTAGAAAAAATGATTTTTTTTTCATTTTTCATAAAAAAAAATATTATTGAATATTTTTTAAGAAAAATAAATTATAATTAATAATAATACTCCATACTAAACGTGTAATTCTATTCACGTTAAATGAAGAAGAAATTTTTTTTCTATCTTTCTTTTTTCCCCTTAAGGGGGAACACAGTACGACTCAATTGACAAAAATCGGTCAAAAAAATAAAATCTAATTATTTTAGCCTAAATTATTCTTTATATACTTTTCTATAACCTCACAAAATTTGAAAGCCCTAAACTTAAAAAACGCAGAATTATGATAGCTTTTACGTTCGTTTTTATTCACATCTCTATGGCAAATGAAAACTTTAAACTGACTTTTCTCAGAAAGATAAAATAACTCAAGTGTCTTCATTTAAAATGCTAAGTCTTTTTTTTTCTGTTGTGCCTAATGCTTTAAATTTTTTTACCTATTGCTAATAGTACATGTAACAAAAGTTGGTATGCATTTTTGAATCAAAGCAATACATATTTTTTTTTTATGATTGAACCCAGAATTTATACATTTTTTGAGGAATTTTCAATAGGCATTATAATAATATTTCAATATATCATTTTTCAATATATTATATCACATAATTTCATTATATCATTTTCAATAAGCAAAAGAAGTATTGTACGAATACCAATCATGTTATTGCAAAACCCATACCAACGTTTGTTATACATGTTTTGATGTACTTGTAAATCAAGTTTCAGACGTGTACGTAAATTTTTGTAAGAGTTGTAGCATTTTAAAATCACTTAGAAAATTTAAAATTTTTCCTTAAAATATTAAACGGCTAGCTTTTTATGAAATTTTGAGCACAAAACCTGTTTTACATAGTATACACACAGGCAACCAGAAAAGTTTTGAAAATCCTTAAATTAAAAATTTTTGCGTAAATTGTACCATGTCCCATTAAGAAAAATATATTATAATTAATAATAATACTTCATACTAAACGTGTAATTCTATTCACATTAAATGAAGAAGCAAATTTTTTAAAATCAAACATGTAAAATAGTTTTTCTGTCTGTCTTTTTTTCTTTCTTTTTTCCCACTTAAATTACATTACATTATTTTGAGGGAATCATGGATCGGTAGCATTTTTCTTCTATGAATACAAAATCTACTAGGAAAAAAAATTAAGCAAAATCGAGGGAGTCAAATTTTTTAAAGCAATCAAACTGCTTTTTTAAATTTCTAAACATAATTTTGCAATAAAAGAACAAAATAACTGTGCTGTGTAAGTTATGTATATCGGATGATTGTAAAATTTTTTAAAAAATTGGAGATATATGCATTAAACAGCTAAATTTTTAATTAAATAATATTTCAAATTGTTATTATATGCGTGTATTTTACTTTAAATTTATTTTGAACCTTAACATGCGTATTATAATTCATTTTTAATCAGGAATATAACTGGTATTACTCTTTTCTTAAATGGTTATCTAAATGTACATATGTAAGTTTGTTTCTTTACCTTGATATCATTTGTACTTGAAAACAAACATTCATAGGTATAAACAGTTAAATAGTATGAGAAAACTTTTCGCGGGCATTTTCTAAAGGAAGGATAACTATTTTTAACGCTTACGCTCCAAAACATTTTTTTTTCTAAAAAGTTTTCAAAATTTTACAAATTCAGAATGGATGTAGCGATTTTTATTTTCAGGTTGCTTTTAATATACCCTTGTAAAAAAATTACTGGTTTTATTTTTGGTTTCAGCAACAGATGTTGAAATTCGTTGATGAAAGACAATTTTTTTAAATGCTTATCTGGGGATCAGTAGATCGCGCTTCAATCAACTAAACTGAGGAAAGATTAATTTGTGTGTTCTAGTTAATTAATCAACCACTCCATTCCGATCATTGCCAATCATGACTCGCGAGGAAGAGAGTTAACGTGCACTTCTTCGAGTAAAGCACAACTTCCAATCGCTGCCCTCAACAGAACATTTTTTATTATGACTTAATTAATGAATGTACATTTTTAATTGATGTCATCGTCGCTGCTTTGTTTATTCAGTAACTTAGACAAAAAGTATTGTTGGTTGGTCGCAGCTGATTCAAAAGAAGTATCTTTCTTGTCAGTCAGAATTCATAGAGTAGTAATTGCTCAAACCGTAGCTAGACATCTCACGGAAAATTAGCTGGGCATTCAGCAATTTTGAGTGGTTGTTTTTCCAATGCTTATCCACTGTGTTTGTCACACTAGCCATAATTATTTATCTGTATGCATGGGGGTACTCTAAAGAGCCGTCGAGCCGCAAGTCCTCTCATGAGGTTGGTGCAAGGGGAGGAGAGGTGGGAGGCCCCTAACCATCTCTTAAAATTGGAGTGCTCAAAACTACGGCTAACCGCAAGAGATAATTGCAGCGATGAGTTTCGTGGAAGTTGATCTGATGCTACTGTCAATCAGGTGGCATAAGTAACAACATTTGTCTGTATAGTCACTAAAACAGTTTTTCTTTTTTTAAAAATCCTCATTTAATTGCTGCAATATATTCTTTTTCTTCATAATGATTAATTAAAAATATATGAATATAAAAATTACTAATATTAAGTACATTAACTGGGACAATTATTTTTTTACTACTTATGGTTGTTGAAAATGATCTTTAAAAATTTTCGAAAAATAACCGATTTAGATAACATTATCAACGAAAACTGTTGATTATAGAAACTTAAAGAGAAAGGTTTAATTTTTATTAAAGTATTTAAGATTTGACTAAAAATTCTCCGGAAGAATTTGTTAAATTAACATACGAGGAAATGTGTGTGCTTACTTCTTCTAATCTCGAATTTATAGAATCTTCAATCAGAGGAATTCGTAATCTTTTTGTACATAGAAGGCATGAAATAATTTTCAAGGCTATTGCTATGTTTGAACAGAGGGCCTCCCAAATGAGCTTTAATATTTGAATCAGATGATGTCAGATATATTTTTCATCACTTTTTACCTCATGTAAAAATCCCGTTGTTTTGATTTTACTGCCTCTTAAAGCGGGGGCTATATATAAAACCCGGAATACATTCCACGGTGATTTTTTTTTCTGATTTCATTGTATTATGTAACGAGCTCCTGTAGTGAGCTCAAGGTTGAAAAAATTCTATACGTCTAAGGATTCAATCTCGTCTTCGTGAAGCTTCGTCTTTTTTAGAAGTCAAATTCGCTCTCTTTGATCAGAACAGAAAAAAAATCCACACTGGATGATATAAATTTTAATTCCTCCCCACAGCTGATTAGAATTAATATAAAAAGAGATACATAACTTAATATTCAAAGTGATTTAAATCTAGATGTCCATTGTGAAAGTGCTGTGTTTATATCTTTCACATTTTATCTGCAAGGAAGATCGTGTCTGCTTATGTATTTAAATTTTCAGTGTGCGAATGGGCGAGTCATATGTATACAGCACTTTTTGATATCAAAATATTTTCTTAACTATAATCCATTTGGATATGCAATAAAAGTTTGTTATTGTGTCTGTGATACTATAAATCCTATGTAAATTATCACCTTCTGAGATTTCAGTTGTTCTTTTTTAACAAATGTATTATTTCGGTATTTACATTTAATTTCTGCAGCTTACCACGGTACTTTTGTTAAAAAGAGTGTTTCAACGGGGCTGGAAATATATTGCGTATAAATACATCGTTTACTCAACTAAACTACATATCTTAAGGTTTTCATAGTAAAAGTTTTTAGAATTTATATCAATCTGATTGTGAGTGGAAAAAACATTTCACCGGGCAATTTTTTTTATATCAATGTGATATACTTGGATAGTTTGTTCAGTTTTGAAATCTAGTAAATATACATTTTTGATAGCAACACAAAAAAAAATTAGCTTTTGTCATTCATTCCTAATTAAATATTTTTTTACCACGATTTTCCTCCCAAAGTTAAATTTCTATATATTTAACGAAATCATATAAATGTGTTTATAAGAGTAAATTATAGAATATATTTATATTTGATGGCATAAATTAATACTATTTTAATGACATGCTTAGTTTTGGAAAATAGTAATGTTCATAAATAGAATGTATTTTACTAAAAACAAGCAAAACAAAGTCGTATTTATAAAAAAAAAGATATTTATTTTTAAAAGTAGAGCAAAGCGATTGTTTCTGGGTTTTAATATGAAATGAATATGGGATTAGAATGTATAGTTTTCTTGTGAATTATGGAAGATATAATTTTTCCTCCTAATAATATAAGATTAATCGTGAAATTCTGTAAAAAAAAATTGTGATTGCTAAATAACAAAATTTGTCTTAAATAATTAAAAACCCATTTTCTGAAATTTGCTCAGAGGTAAAACAATAATTGTTAATGTTAAATAAAAAGTTAGCGTTTATTCCTAAAAGTATGACTGCATTTTATCTTTGTATCATGTGGCAAGGACACAGATAAAATAGAACTCCGCTTTTAGACGGGGAAAAAATCCGGTACATTAACCTAATGAAAAAAAAAGTTGCTCTCTTACATTTAAAAAAATTAATGAGCATGTATTTCATAAATCTATTTCGCAACTGCTACAAATTGCGTTAAAAAAAGGAAGAATTGTGTAACAGGGCGGAAGAACTGCGACGAACAAATAATCTGTATATTTTAACCATGTCCTGAATAAATATTAACTTGTCTCTAGTTGTTCAGTTCTTTTTCTTTTTTCTCTTACTAATGTGCAAAGTTAGTATTTTGTTAATGACATAGTTGGCATTTTTGGAACAAGGAAGCTTTAATTTCTAAGTTACTCTGAAGTCAGCAATGATTTTTATAATGGTTCTTATTAGAATAATGAAGAATATTTAATCTCTGTCCACTTATGGGATTTCTATATAGCTTAAGGCTGTTTTCGGCTAATGTTAAAGAATAGGACCCAAATTCGGAATATTTTTTCAGATATAAAAGTACTCAAGTATTAATATTATATTCTGGCTTCACTGTCCCGTAGAGAATCACTTATTTTATCATACTATTCATTTTTATCCGAGTCGACACATTTTTTCTTGTATAAAATGTGTTTCGCATATTTTCTCCTATACCATAATGCTAAATGAGCTATCCCTTTTCATGTTAAAAGGAAAAACTAATTATTTATGAAATATTTTGAAATTTTAAAAACATTATACTATAAACAAATGCATGAGTTAGCAATGT
Organism: Trichonephila clavata; assembly: GCA_019973975.1. Classification (NCBI taxonomy): domain Eukaryota; kingdom Metazoa; phylum Arthropoda; class Arachnida; order Araneae; family Nephilidae; genus Trichonephila; species Trichonephila clavata. The sequence goes on along the minus strand of BMAO01021225.1, from coordinate 132,032 downwards.
CACAAATTTTTATAAAAATTGAGGCAATTTTTCATGTCCAAAAATGTGCTCCGCGTTAAGTTCATGCACGTGCGTATGGCGAAAACAGCCTGAATGCGATGGTTCTTAAACTCGATCGCCGCGTATCAACCTGACATCGCGGACCCCCTAGATTTTGTGTTATTATTCTTGATCGAAATACATGTTCTAGTAGAGTGTTTTCGTTGGGTTTTTTTTTGTTGAGATTTAGTCTTCGATGGCACCTGTTTCAATTTTTCCAAGACTGGCCCTTGCAGTTTTACTTCCCGGACAAAAATGGAAAATGCCGCCCCTCTCTTCAAAGCAAAAAATTATAATGAAAAAGATAAACTATAAATTCACGCATAAATACGCACCTATAAAACTTGAATAATTCCAGTGAACAAATATAAAATATATATATATATATATATATATATATATAATATTTTAAGTCTAAAAAAGTTCACAATAATTCGAAATTAAGGACATAATTACTAGTTATTATTTCAAACGAGTAAAATGTAAGAGAAGGAATCGTCCATTTCAGCTGGCCAATTTCTTCGAAAAATAGTCTACTGATGGTGGGGATCACAAGCGTTTGTTTTCCCTTGTAGTAACTACAATCAAGATTAAAATAAAACGTCTCATGGGACTATCTATCTACCAAAACCTCTTACTACCCCTGTCCCCTTTTGAAAAGCTGACACCGGACATCATAAGAGAGTGAAAGGAATGTCCGTACTGACCTCACTTCGGGGGGATGGGAAGAAAGTTACTAGTGTAAACATATTAAATTTCGTGAATTAACATATATTCCAGGACCTTCAAGTTTCAACCTAAATGAAAACTGTCATTAAACATACAGAGTACAAAGTAAGGAAATAAGATACATTAATTGAAATGCCAAATTCAAACCCAGTAGTATTTCAGAAAATACACTCACTTCCAAAAGTTAAGCACGGAGAGGAAAATGCTAATTTCCGGAAGCCAATCAGAATTGAAGAGGATGCAATTCGCTGCAGAGGTAGATGGAAGTAAGCAAATATGTTAGGTAACAACCAATCGTGCTTTCATGTCAAGAAATATGCAAAAAGGGCATCTTATAAGAAGCCAGCTTTATGAAGGGTTACAGAAGTTGATTGCAAGTGCTGATAGAAGGTGTTTAAAACTTTCGCACGATTTGTTTTCAAGACATACGTGTTTCTATGACTTCCAGAAAACGAATGGAAGATTCTGAGCACTGGCGTGCTTTGGGGCACATTAAAGCAGGACAGTCGATTACAGATGTTGCTCTTATCTTTGGTGTTCATCATTCTGTAGTTTCACGTTTATGGAAACAATTCCAAACCACATAGACAGTAGTCCAAAGGCCCATAGGTGGTCACCCAAGGGTTACAACCCCCGCGGAAGATCGATATATTGCTATTGTAGCCAAGCGGAATCGCAGAGCTACCTCCACACGTGTGACACCTATGGTTACAGCGTCCATTGTAAGGCTATATCTGCAGCTACTGTACGCCGAAGATTACATATGAATGGACTGTATGCCCGGGTACCTCGAGTTTGTGTCCCTCTATCCATCCAATCAAGAGGGGCACGATTAAAGTGGTGCCGGGAACATGGCAATTGGACTGTGTCTGACCAGGGCAATGTCATGTTTACTGATGAGTCAAAATTTGCTCTGGAGCCAGACGACAAGCGTATAAGGATATGGCGTAAACAAGGAACACGCAATCTGCCCCAAAACATCACCGAACATCACGCATTCCGAGGCGGAAGCATTATGGTGTGGGCTGGGATTTCATTAGGATACCGCACCGACCTGCACATCTTTAAACGGGGTTCTGTGACGGCTGTCCGGTATCGAAATGAAGTCCTAGAACCCATTGTGAGATTGTACGCTGCAGCAGTTGGCCCTACTTTTGTTTTAATAGACGATAACGCACGTCCCCATAGAGCTGACATCGTCCATGACTACCTGGAGAGTGAAAGGATTGCGCATATGGCGTGGCCAGCATATTCGCCCGACCTTAACTCCATTGAAAATCTTTGGGATGCTCTCGGCCGTGCTGTATCTTCACGTTTCCACCTCCAGCCACTTTTATTGAGCTGGAAACAGCTCTACAAGAAGAATGGCGATTGCTTAGTCCTGCGATGGTTGACCACCTAATTGACAGCATGGTCAGAAGGTCTAAACTTTGCATACAGATGAGGGGGGATCACATACCCCATTAATGTCCTTTTTTTACATTTTATGCTGTTTATTTTCACTTTATACATAATTCTGTTTAAGTCTCCAGTATGACATTATCTGACTACTTACAAAAATTTAATGTTGTATTCATTTCTGTATATAATTATTGATTTTGTTTTATGTTTAAATATATATGCTACTTTACTTCCAAATTTTGTGTCAATCAAAGCAGTATTTGTTGATTTTTTTTCATTTTACATCTTCGTGCTTAACTTTTGGAAGTGAGTGTATATCCATTTTTTTTTTTTAATAAAAAAAGTATTTTTTCAAATCTGATCCAAATGCCGCCCTTAAAATTTGCCACCCCGGGCAGGGGTCCGGTTTGTCCGGCCCTAGAGCCACCCTTATCTACGAGGCATTTTTGAGTCTGTATAAAAGGGGAAATTTTAAATGAGAGATTTTTGCGGACTCCATACAGTCCGCGGACCACAGTTTAAGAACCGCTGGCTTAATGTATTATTCAATTCTATCTCATTGAAGAGAAGTATAGTCAATGAGCGTGCGTGCATGTATGTGTATTTTACCTACCATTTAAATGATGTTTAATATATTACTTAACGTAAGGCTATTTTCTGAGAGATAATGTGAACTCGTATTGCACATAATTGTGTATCTTCAGTTCTAAAAGTGTAATACTTTAATACATATATATTTTCATTTAAAATTATTTTTACCATTAAAAGTTTAAATATTTATTCTAGAATGTGAGGGAAAATATTAGAGTACAAAGGAAGTGTACAGTTTCATATGATTTATAAGCAATATTAAAATACATTCGAAGGTATATAAAGTTTAAGACATATACTTTAATATATAAAGAATGACTTTAAAAACAGGCACCTGAAAAATATATAAATGTTACATTAAATTAGCTGAAATATTACACAGAATTCTCAAATGTATATAAAATAGGTTATTATTTAATTTTAAATACAAAGGAATTTTAACCACGCACAACCTGATGATTAATTCCAACACCTTTGGCCTCAATTACAACATCCATAAACGGTGCTTACAAACTTGAAATTTTAAACTCTCCTTCGAAACAGTTTTCAGTATAAGATTACTCTTATTTTATGTAAACACGATTATATAATTGTACTTTTCATTCTACCGTTTTTGGACTTCTTGTCTTGTGGTTTGGGTGACAAGTAATTCTTAAGGTATTTCTAATGCAGAATTTTCCTTTCAACAATAGCTTTCAATCAATTTAAGAATTCAAAAATTGCAATTTCTTGAAAAATAAAAAGTATTTTCTTAACATTCGACCAGTAAAAAATGTATAATTCAAGTAGATTTACTACTTAATTATTTAAATATTTAAAGTGTATATTTTTTCACAATATATATTTTAAAATGTGACCGTTTTCTTTAAAACTCACAACCGTTTTGCTTTTTTAAGACCTCGGAAATTTTATTAAAATATATTCAGATACTATAAATGATAGTTAACATTAAATTCAGCGTATTTATTTGCAATAATGATTTTATTTGAAGTTTTAATTGAAATTATTCAATTATTCCTTGTGTTCGTCTAGTTTTGGAGCGCACGAGCCTGTGAGAGTGTTTCTTTCTCCCTTCAGAGGTCTTGAAAGGGTTTCATCATTTTGTGTCTAAAATTTTCATAATGAAACCTTCCTCTTCAATAAATGAAAATGAAAATCCATTTTGCATTGTATTATAAATAAAATGTGAAGCATATTTCCTTTTGTGAGAAATACGTTAATTTATACAAAAATAAATAACAAAATATGCTCCCGTTTGCTTAACAATTGTAGTTTTCAACCAATTAAGTTGAATCTATACATTTTCCCCCAAGTTTGTGAACTGATTATAAAAATGGCATAATCAAAAAATGTTCTAAGTTTAACAAAAAATTTTATACTGAGTCATAATTAAAACAATAAAAATCTTTTATTACATTTCTTGTTAAATTATTTGACCCCCCCCCCCATCACTGTCAACAAGAAAAAAATTAATTCTAAATATACTAATTTCGGATACTAATTACAATTCTGCTAAAGTGTCCTGAGTTTAATTTTTTTCTTTAAATCTAATGAAATCTCAACTATTTTGACAAACAGAAATTTATCAATGGTAATTGTTTTGAGTCCGAAAACAATGACGAATCTAACCAACATTCAGCAACTAAATGTTTAATGAACGTTTTCATTTACTTTAAAATTTGAAGGAAAAAATAATTAGACACTGTATAAGTAATGAAATACAATAACATTTTTGTTCTTTTAAAGAATGAGAAAGTTTTTCACATACGGATGAACTGTAAAATACACAGTGTTCTTCAAATACTTTGCGCGGCAAAATTCGGAATGAAGTAGGTAACACAATAAGAATTGTTACTCGTACTTAAAATGTACCTCTTCAACTCAATTGGCATTCTTTTCAGAGGGCACTTTTTTCCTGGGTCTTTTCTTTGAAACCACAGAAAGGCGAGAAAAAAAAATGCTTTCAAAAAAGCAAGAAGCGTTTTCGAAAGGATAATTAAAACTGTAATATAAAGGATAAAAAGTCTTGCTTAATATCCAAAGAAAAAAAAATGTTGACCCGTTTTTACCTTGGAATTTTGCTTTCCTTGCCAATGTGATGAAACCTTCGTGCATTCTTTATTGTATTCTTGTTTTTAATAATTTTGTTCTTTCATGTGGAAGATGTTTTAATAGCTTCAACTATAATATTAATTTCTTGGAAAGAAAAACATACGCATTTCCTTTAAATGTGATATCATGTTTAAAAATTATCTTGTAGAAAACCGCAAACTAGCATGAAAGATAAAAATAAATTTATTCTTTTTATAAGAAAGAATAAAAGGATAATGGAGTAACTTTATGTAAATTACACATGTTATAAAATGCTATTATTATTTTCTACAAATTCAATGCAAAATTTTACTGGAAAGTATTTTATGTTCGGTTCTGATTAATGTAACCATTATATTCCTTTCATTTGAATTGTTGCTTTCTGTCAAAAAAATTTAATTAATTTGGGTACAAAAAGGGTCTTTAATATTATTTTTCTCGGTTACAAGCATCAGTAAAAGAGCAAGTATTATAATCAGTGACGTGACGTACACCCCCGTTGCTGAGGTAGGGGGGCAAGACTCTAAAGGGCCCAAAGGTTATGGTTTTGCAATCCTTTGTAAGATACGACTTCGGGCGCAAAACCTGACTTTGCAAGGGGAGGGGGCTAATATTCACCTTTATACCACTGACTATAATAGATCTTTTATATCACATTATAGAAATTTACTTATTTGATGAGTTAAAAAAAACTAAGTTTTATTAAAACGAAATTTTCATGAGATTTGTTAGAAGTAGAATTTTCTGAATTTCCCACCAAAGTAAAGAAAATGTTGTTTCTCGCTTCTTAATGTTTTACACAGGGAGAGAAATCGGTTGACATTTTTAAAATCTCTATCTCGGCAGAGTCTCGGCAGCTTAGTAATTATAGGCTATAGGCATGGGGTCGGCAATCCATGGCACGTGGTACAATTCTCAGTGGCACACTGTTCTCAACAAATTAGTCGATTTTTGAGGGGGTGTAAGTTGATAAATTTGTAATGGACCTTATTTGATAAACATCTTCAGAAAAAGGGACATTTACAGAATTACGAAAAAAATCTGAAAGTTAACCTTAAAGATAAATTTGTTGCTATTTTGTAAATTATTCAAAGTCATTTCTGGAGAGATTTAATTGTTTGAAGTGCGAAAATTGTCTGTACTGTGCTTTTCGCTTTTTGGTTCTACAAATAAATCTAAGTAAAAACTCTTTCTCTTATGTGAAAAGTTTTTCAAGTCCGCAAAGAAATTGTTTAACAACTGAATGCTCATAATTTTGACAAATTGAAAGTCACACATTATACCCCTGACTTTTTTTATATGAAAGCAGAGCGGTGCAAGCACTAGGTTAGCTTTAAATTTTTATTTATCTTTTTATTTAACTATAAAGAAGCAAAATACTTATGTTTTTTGTTGTCTATTTCTCATTTTAATAAATATGTTTAAAAATCCATATTATATATATACAATTTTAATTTTTTTTATTTTTGTTGAAGACATAATTATATTTTATGCTGTTTATTTTTATGTTAAGATATATCAATAAATGATGCAAAATAAGTACACATTAAAACTGTAAATATCTATATTAGAAAATAGAAGTCAATAATATAGATATTTACAGTTTTGAGCTCTGCATCCGTTATCAAGGGAATCGAATTGTTTCGAAAATGTCTTTCTGTGTGACACGCTGAATCTTATTGGTAGATTTGTTTGGCATTCCCCAACTAAAAGGTTGCCGACCCCTGCTATAGACGTTCGATTCAAGTCGTAGGTTCGATATTTCTCAGTTTATTAAAAGCTATCATATGGAATAATTGAAATTACTGCTCATTTTATTCTACTGAGTTCCACACAACTATCACGTGGCGCTCTTGCTCTTTTTTGGAAGAACTTGAGCAAGACATGCAAAGTGTGTCGTCCTCGTGACTTGACCATGATTCAAAATTACATGTTCCATGGCCAATGACTCTGCAAGGATGTTAATTCGAGACATTCAACCAATTTTCAGCAATACTAAAACTGGTTTTTGAGTTTTCTTTCTTAAGTTCGTAAGAAAACTGTATTTTAACGCGCAAGAAGTATTTTTTAACTTGCAACATAAGTTTGCAACACACACACACACACACAGTCATTGCTTACTTGAACATATCCTCTGATCATGGCTCCTAGATTAATGAAATGCATACTTATTATGTCAAGTTTTTTCCTCTTTTTTAAATATTTTCCTCAATTTTAGTGCATTTTAAAAAACTTTCTTATCTGTTAAGCCTTATTAATTATTTTTAGAGGTTTGAAAATATATATATTGAATTATTTATAAGCGTCGGAATGTATAATTCAGTTTCCTTGATGACAATCAAGAGTATTTGAGATTACTTTGGTTTATTGCAATGATAAGGAAAATTGATATATAATGTTGAACTGTTTAATATTGAACTGTTAGCTTAGGTCCACTTTCAATATTATTTAGGCCCCTTTTTAACAGTTTTATTTTATTTATTTCAAGTTATTTAAAAGGCCATTTTTATGTGGTTATTATTATATGGATATAGGCTATTATTGCTGAATGTCAATAATAGCAACTTAACGAGATTTAAAAAATTCCTTGAAAAATTGATTAAAAATAAGTAACGCAGTATATTAAAGATGGAACAAAAATTAAACACTAATTTACAACTGTTCAATTTTTTTAAAAGGATATATTGGCCATATATGTTCATTTCACCCACTTTCTTCCATTCATTTTGTAAAATTATGTGTATACTATAGTTAATTTAATTTGACTTAGGTATCCGACTATTTGCGACAACTTATTTTTTTTAAAAAAATGAAGATATGGATATTTTTTTGTAGTTTTTAGATTTGTTTAGTACAGTTTAAGAAAAATATGCTGAAATTAAGAAGAGAAAAAGAAATTATTTTCTCTAAAATGGGGAAAAACTGGTAAAAATTTACAAAAAAATAATCTAAAAATAATCTTCTGTACCAAAAGTTTATGAACAAATTTTCAATTTTGATGTGTTGCTATGTTATTCATTTTTGAAATGACCTTCAGGATAAGAGATAATTTAATATTTACAAAAACTAGAGCACTTTATCTTATTTATTATGTGAAATTGCTTATAAAAAAGCAGTGATTATATTAACATAAAATACTGAAAATTTTGTAATAAAACAGTGATTTATAAATCTGAAGGTTAAAACACTTCTACTATTATACAAAATATACACACAAAATTTTAGTTAATCATTTTCAAAACTTTTTAAACTCGAAACGTTTGGCCCTGTTTGAGCATTTAAAAAAAAACAAATTTCGAGGAAAACGCTTTTTAAAGTATGACATCTTGCTTAAAGTAATGGCATCTGCTTTTACTGAAACACTTGTAGTTTTTGTTCTAGTGAGCGAAAATAATAAACTTGGTATTTTTATAAAGCTAATAAAATGGCGTATAAAATAAAATCATAAAAAAATTTGTCAATGTTTGGCAAAATTCACAATTTTGAGGTAGTCGAATTCCTTAAGCAACTATTTTACAGTATGCATCAAACGACTGGTTCTGAGGTAACTGGTTAGAAGAGTATCTACCGCATAATTTCTTTTTTAAAAAGACCTGGTTATAACGTTAAGCAACAAATACAATAATATTATACTCAGTTACAAACAACAAGCTTTGAATAAGTTCCTTTATGTATTGTACGAGAAATGTAGAATTCTTCATAATGTTGTTTTCATGTTCATTTCGCAGAAAGTTCCTTTTATCCTTTATCGAACACTTGTTGAAGCAATATCGAATTGCGACGAAACGTTTCTTAATTTAGATGCGGCGATCGATCACGCACCAGATATTTTCCCTGACACAACTACGTGTAGCAGAAAATTGAGTTATTCCAGACGATTTGCTGAAATAATATTCGCGAATAATACTAAATTATAGAACTACAAATATTAAATTTCAAGACTTAAAAAATGCTGCTTTGCACATGTTTGAAAAATATGTAAATTTAAATAAGGACAAGTAATACATTGTTTTAGACATAGCATATATGAAATTTGAAGATCCCTTTTCTTTCACTGATAGATGTATATTAAATTCTTTTTAAAGTATTTTATTAATTCATTTTATTGCTTTGTTTTTAGCTATGATAATGGACCTATCAATAAGTTTGACTTTACAAACAATAGCAAAAGAAGTAGCATAACTCTTGCAATCAGAGTCATGATGCATTTCTCAAATGTGCTTCTTAAAATCATGAATTATTTTTATTATAAAAAAGTTAATCGTGAATGTAAAATTAGTCATAACCTTTATTACTGCATGAACTTATTTTTAGCTAGTCTTTGAGGAAAAATCTAATTCCGATAAATTTAATTGATAAAAATGTTTAAAATCTCTTTCGTGTGTTTAAATATGTATTTTATCGCGATGAATTAAATATTATAATGTGTATTTTACCGCAAATCTTTCTGTGGTGTGCGATTGAGAAAGAAGTATAGAAATTTTTTAAATCGTATTCCAAAATGATTTTAAAAACATCATAGACGGTTGTACGAATATATTAAAATTCAATACCTGAAATATTAAAAGTTAATATTCAGCTTTAGTTTTCATAGCTGTACATTCATTTTTAAGTCTTATCATCATACATGCTAATTTTTCTTTAAAAAGTTATAATTTCATAATTTTTTACTCTGATTTTTCAGTACTCATTAACATTGAAACGAAAAAAGAAATATTATCACTGTAAATCTTGTAAATAATGCATAAATTACAGAGTATGAACTCAATTCCATCGAAAATTGTAAAGTTAAACATTTAAAAAATTATAAAATTCAACAAATCTTTCAGTTGCCATTGAATGGGGTGAAAGTGAGGTTCGAATTCAGGAGTCATCTACATTATTTAGCCATGGTTGAAAATATCGCGCGCGCGAAGCCTGACTCCAAAAACCAATTAAATTGTTTTCGTACAGTGTCAGTTCAACCAAACAGGTTGGCGAAAAGAAATGGAATTGAAGTAGATATTTTTCTGTATAGAAATGTATCTTTATACGTATATTATGAAATATATATTGGTAAATGATTTACTTGACTTCATGGAGCATGAATTCTTGCCATTTGACGTGAGCTATTATATGTAGAGAAAGGTCTATAATTCATAAACTAAATGACTGATTTTAATAGACCTTTTGTAAATACAATGCATTTTGAAGAGAGTATTGTTTATAATTTAAAGGCCCATAAAACATCTTCTTAGGAAAAAGTATAAATCTTCGAGTGAAAGAAGGTTTTTAAGACAATCAAAGAAACGTTTATGAGTGAAGTTTGGAACATTCTGGCAATCTTTCTAAAACGCAAAAATAAGCCCCATTGTTGAAAAATAGAGTTTTGTCTCAAGAATCGAAAAATATGCTGTTTTTGAAATTGAAGAATGAATTATGTTAAACAAAGATTCTGTATTATGCGCATTACAAAATATTATGTGTATATAATATAGTGCATTTCTATATTGTATGTTTTATGAGTGAACAATATTGCTAAAGCATTTGCATTATACAAAACAAAATATTATTTACTTTTCTTGGCTTTTTCTTTAAAAAATAATTAGAAATTTTCGAAAACTAATGTATTAGTATATATTCCATGATTAAAGCCCTGGGCCTGTCTATTTATGTTATATTATAGCATTTTGATACATTATATAAGTGTGACTATATACTCTTATTTGTATCTAATGTATATTTCGACGAAGTATTCGATAACTTGATAAATAATCTGAGTAATTATTACATTGAACGTTGTTGTCGAATACATGAAAGTTTAATTCGTTTGAATTTGTATCAATTATCGTTTGGTATTGATAGAACACAGTAAAAAAAATGAAAATTGTGTTTATAAACATTAATTTGTATTTTTGTTTTAAATTCGTTAATTATGTGATTTAAATTCTAAAAAAATATTGACGAGTATTGTTGTTAAATATATTTTTAGATAAACAAATTATTGAATAAGTGGTGTTTCATTCATTTCTTAACTTAAATTTAATTTTTTATGCTTTTGTTACCTTTTTTTCTCGTAATAGGGAAGTTAAATAGAATAATATAGTAATAGTATAATCATAACTAATATTTTCTCAACAAATATATGAGAGCTCAATAAAGTACCCTGAAATGAAGAATTTAATTTAAAAGCAAGCAAATATGAAATAGCAAAATTCGTATTGAATTCGATTTATGTTTCAGGTCCAGCATGCAGTGTGTTGACACATTATATGTCCCAGAGGAAAGCCTGTCTACTGGGCTCAGCAATTGCAACCTTTGGGATTGCCGGTTGCTATTTTGCTGAAGATGTGATGTGGATAAATATTTTCTATGGTGTTATACATGGTAATTATATTATTTTTTTATTATGCGTATATTCAAAATTTAAAACTTCAACTATTTTCAAAATGTAAATTTAAGATTTTTTTTTTGGTCAAATCTGTTTTAGAGTTTAAAGTGTCTTGGACGCACTAAACTATATTCCAATATTTGATTGGCATGTAATGAGTTTCATTTTTTTTTATTTTGTTACTAAATACCTTTAAATTTAAATATTTAACTATCATTATAACGAAATTTCTTTCTTTTTTATTTAGAGGAAAAGGGGAAAAAATTATTACTCGACGGGATAAATTCTTGATTATAGATGTTTCAGCTGTCTATCCATTCAATCGGGAACACATATACAGTCGACTCTCAATAATTCGAAGTTAAAGGGGCCAATGAAAAACTTCAAATTATCGAGGGTAGGAAAAAGCTCCCAAAATACACGAAGAGCAATATTTTCTAACACATTTAAATTTGAAACTATGCAATAAAACAGCAATTGTACATATGTATAAAATTATTTTAAATTATTTTTTTAAAATTACATATTATACTGTATAAATATTACACAGAAGTTAAAAGTCCTGTATTAAAAGAATACATTTATTACAGACAACTATTAAAAGAATATACATATAATGTACATATAATTTTTTTTGACGAAAAAATTCTGTTATCTTTTTACCATGGCATTTAATTCTAACTTTGTCAATAAATTTTTCTAGAATAAATGAAGCTTGAAAAACGTCCGCATCATCGTGATTTTGAAGGGAAAAGTTGCGTAGTTTGTTTAGTGACGCTTTAGTTTCTGTCAGATTTATCGGAGTCAACTCCAGTGGTCATTAAAGGGGTTACATTACAGGGAAGACAAGCAGAAACAATACAATACAATACAAAATATATAAGCTCAAACCTGTTTGAAAGGACTCTACAAGACAGTGAGTGAATTGTCGAGAGTTTTATAAGATCGTTTCGAATTATCACGTGTTGTATATTGGCCAGCCATAAATTTTACTTCAAAATATTAAGTGTAACAAAACGTATTGTTTTAGTTCGAAATATCAAGAGTTTTTCTAGGGGCTGAGCATATACTTCGAATTAGCGAGATATTCGTGTTGTCGAAGGTTTGAATTAGCGAGAGTCGATTGTACTTACTATTTGGAATATTCGTTGTTTTTTCGCAGGGGGTGAATTTTTAAAATAAAACTCAACAATCCAGCCCCAGATACAAGATTTTGATATTGATGATTGATACAATGATCTTCAAAAAAAATTTCAAGAAATCGAAGATAAAGATGTCATGCCATCGTGTTATGTAATATGTACAAGATCTATACACAGCGCAACTATAATCCTCCTTCACGGAGATAAGAAAATGGAAAATTCGAAAACTTAATTAATGGTTGTGTAATTAACAATTTGCATCAAACTCAATTTTTTTTCTTTCTATATAAAAAAGACTTTAAAATTCATTCCGTATGAATACTGTGCCATTGGTTTATGAAATTTAAAAAAATGGGAATTGAAGCTTTTTGATGTGTAACATCTTTACTCTCGGTTGCTGGATATTTGTTGGAGTGATTTCGTGAAAAGGGACGGAAATGCGTAACAGGAAGTCGGGGGAAGCGCGCGCTGTTTGATTTGACCAATTCAGTGCCTTGGGGGTGTCTCTTCTCTAGCCTCGTAGCAGGGTCCAACTGTAGTAGCAATTAAGACGCCCGCCTACCGCACATACCAGCAAATCTTATTAGATTTCATCCAGAATAAACTTGTGATTCTTATGCTCAAATGTCAAAGTCTCAGGGCTCGTTGTGTGTGAAATCTGAAGATATATTTATATATGTGTAAACTATATATTAACAATATTATATTTCCTGTTAAGCGTCTGACAAAGCTCATCATTCTTTAAAAAAATAGGAGTAAGTAACATGGAATTATTTGAATAAATATTTAAGTGCTTATCATTTTCATACTTTGAGGTTAATTCCTGTCGCTGTCAATATAATATTTTTAATTGTGATTAAAAAAGATTTCTCGATTAAAAAAAACTAACTAATTAAGTAAAAGGCTATTTTTGATTTTCTCTAAGGTTGCGTGGCAGAGTGGACACATAACATTTCGTGGGCTGAGCGGACACATTTTCCCCCCATCTTAGAACAGATTCGATTACCGAATTACAAGGATAAATACATTTTTGCCAATCAAATTTAATTACTTGTATTAAATTGTTAAGATGTTATAGTGCGAATGCATTTTAAACATAGCGAAATGTAATCGAAATAAAAACTTTCAGAGAAATATTTAAAAATTAACAGTAAGTAACAATATAATGAAAGGTATGAACGAATTTCAGGCATTTTGTAGAAAACTGTATTTTAGAGTCAAATAAATATTAGAACAGGTGCAATAGCCATACAATTAATTAGTTTCATGAAAGGAAGTAAAAATAAATACTACAAGTAAAATACGCAAGATGCAAGGTTAGTTAGTATTTATTAACATATTTATTTTTCTTTTATCTACTTGCATCTTGCGTATTTTCTCAAGTATAATCTGTTCTAAGATGGGGGGGGGATGTGTCCGCTCAAACCACGATGAGTTTCAAAGTGTCCGCTCAGCCTACGAAATGTTATGTGTCCGCTCCTGCCACACACACACATGCCACCTTCTCTAATATTTCTAATTTTTAAGCATGCGCTTGACGGTGTCTCCTCGCTACCCTCGTCTGGGGGTCCAACTGTAGTAGCAATTAAGACGCTCACCTACCGTAAATACCAGCAAGTCTTATTAGACTTTATCCAAAATAAACTTGTGATTCTTACGCTCAACTGTCAAAGTCTCAGGGCTCGTTGTGTGTGAAATCTGAGGATATATTTATGTATGTGTAAACTATATATTAATAATTATATTTCCTGTTAAGCGTTTCTGACAAAGCTCATCATTCTTTAAAAAAAATAGGAATAAGTAATATGTAATTATTTGAATAAATATTTAAGTGCTTATCATTTTCATACTTTGAGGTTAATTCCTGTCACTGTCAATATAATATTTTTCCTGTCACTGTCTATATAATATTTGGACCCTCGTCTGGGGGTCCAACTGTAATAGCAATTAAGACACTCGCCTACCGCACATACCAGCAAGTCTTGTCATTTTGGTGGTCGCATACATTTCTCCGAATCAAACAGTTAAAAAAAATAATGATTTCCTGCATTTTGTACTTTTACCGTATACCGAAGGTGGGTTCTGCTCTTTTAAAAAAAAAAACTATCACTCGCTTCCCATGATTTTGAGAGGGGATTTTAACGTTAACTTCAGTTTGCCAGAAGCTGAGCCGCTCATAGCTTTTCTGAAAGATGAACTCAAGCTCGAAATGAACACTAATCGAAATGTTTCGACAACTAACAGACTGTTATTGACGCATTTTTTCAACGAATTTTAAATACTTTGAAATCACAAGTATATGTGTGATACTTTAGTTTTCATAAATCTATTGTCTCCGCTCTTCCCAAAATTGAACAAGAATAAATATTTTTGATAAAAAACTGCGTTACTCCTTGTGTTAATTAAATAAAATTTTCATTAAAGATATAATTATTCGATAGAAAATTATTTCCAGTCATAACCGATTCATTTCTTTCAGGATTAAAGTCACTATTGCGTATTTACCATGATAACAAGTCAGATGTTACACATCATATGCGACTACTGTAAGACTCGTTTCTTTTTTTAATCTTTATTTTCAAACTTTTCATCGTTCAAGATTTGCTAGTTTGTAACCCCCTAATAAAAAAAAATTTTTAACCTGGAATCTCAGATGGGGTTGGAATCGGAATCCTAAGATGTTTAGGTCAAGAACTTGCCGCAAAGTATACCAAAAATACCTTCAAAACTAAATTTCAAAAATGAAAAAAATATATTTTAAAGCGAACTTTGAAAAAAATCGTTTGTAGATGCTCACCATCATCATCCATAATTTGTGCAAACCAAATTTCGTTCAGCTTTCCGCTATGAATAAATTTAATTTCATTTAAATATTTAAAAATTTCACTCGCTAAAATTTAACCACATTTTAAAAAAATCCCTCTTTACTACACGATAACATCATCATTACATCATTAAAGCCCTGGAAATTACATGGATTAGTCGCAGATATTAGATTAATTCGATTAACCATTTTTTATAACAGGTAATATAAAAAAATTGTATTGAAACTAATTTAATCTTTTTATTCCAAAAATATTGAATATTTCAGATTATATTAATAAAAATCTAAAATGTGTGTGGCTAAGTACTTAAAATAGTTTTGTGAGGATTTTACTTAATATTGAACGCATTTTCTTATTTAAGATGCGAATTTTCAAAGTTCATATGTAAATAAAAATTTAATAACTATTCAGAAAAATATACGAGTAAGAATACCAATTTTCAATCTGATGGATGATTTGGTATTATAATTTAATCAAAAATAATATAAACAAATAATAATAGCTTATTTTATTATAGTCTTTAGAGTTGATAACAGGCTAGTATATACAAAAGCATTCAATAGAAGACTTAATAAAAAACGATTCGACAACATTTTCATGCAATATAAAGCATTTTAAAAAATAGCTAATGTTTTTTAATAATATTTTTTAAATCCGTAACATTGGAAAATATATAAATGAGGTAAAAAAGACACAATATTTTTATTAAACAATTATTGACTGTACTTTTTCACAAATGCGAAAATAACCTAAGTATGCCACAAAAAAAAGCTGCTAACCACACACGCCAAATATCGTGGCTCCTACAAATATCGTCTGGAATTACTTCAACTAAATTTTGCAAACACATGCAAACCGATTAGAATAGATGCATGTTAGAAGTATACATTCTTAAACATTTACATCTCTCTCTTGCAGCAATTCTGAAAGATATTTGCAATTTAATGTTACACTTAAACTACATTTTTTTTTTCCTTTTTAAATATTTGTTTATAAATATGTAAGTCTAATAAAGCAATTTCAATTATAAATATTTTTGAATTCTTTGTCTTCATCTTTTTCTTTTAAACTTATGATTTCATAATTATAATCATAGCGACAAACGAAACCGCGCTAACGGAAAAATACCTAAGTTGTATATCAGTTGGCTAAAACTATGTTAGAAAAAGGCCGAATTAAAAAAAATCCTTATTTGACCATCGTATGAATATATAATTGGAAATAAAAAAATTGTGAATGCATATTTTTTTCATAATTTATTCATTTCCATCAATCATTCATCTGAAATTAATGTTTAGCATTTTTGGCTTAGTTTTGTGTGGGTTATAAAATAATTTAACGACATCTAAGCAATAATTAATGCAGGGAAACTTACATTGATTTTTTATTCAAAACACCTAAGGTATTTTGAATAGTGCTCTAAAAATGACAAATACGTATTGGAACTGAAATACAATAAAATACGTTCAACGTGAAAACGCTTAAGACGAAATATCAGTTTACACGAAATAATGAAACGGTCCCTACAAAATACTATGTATTTTCCTGCATTTTTTTTCTCTTGACATGAATTAAAAATCGCTTAACATGAAAATATTTTTTTCTGGGAATGAACAAAATACGGAAATTGCCAGTCACGTAGGCGAGATTTAAGAGGGGTGTGGAATGAAAGAGAGCTGGTTTCACACGTCTCGCAGAAATCCAGGCTATCTTAGCTTTGAAATGCCCTCAGACTACCTGTGACATGAGCCAATTTTGTTCATCTAAATTACATTCACCCTACATCCCTAAAACGCCACATAAAAACATCTAATCTCTCATCAGTTGGCTATGAAATTCGGTGACGAGTACATCGCAGTTTGAGTAAGAATCAGTAAGTTTGGTTCGCATTATTTTTTCTATTTTAGAATGATTTTTTTTGAGTGCACAATGGCAAAGAGCTCAGGGGGAAAACAAATTGTTATTTCGTTTAAAATAAAGATGGAGATTCTTAAGGCTGTTGATCAAAAACAGAAGACGAAAACGGAAATCTGTATAGATCTTGGTATTGCTAGCTCTACTTTATCAACAAAAAGTAAAAAAAAGAGAACAGCTTACGTAAAAATGTTTGGTTTTTATTAAATACGTGCATATACATATATTTATGGAAATAAAAGGTAATCTTATAAAGTTAATTTTGCAAAGTATATGATTTTTTTTTTTTTTTTTTTTTTTGTAATATCTTTTAACAAGAAAATTTTTATCACGAAAAATAATTTTTCAGCCGCCTAAGTTTTCTGTCAAGCGATTTTCACTGTATATCATGAATGCATAAAAGTGTCTTAAAATAACCATATATTAGTTAATAATTAGCTGATATATGGTTATTTTCCATATATTTTTTGAGACTCCAGGCAGACTTCTTGTGTGTCAACAAGTATAACATAAGGCTTACAAACGTCAGTACTCAATCAATAGCGTTAGGAAGTTTCAAGTAGAGATATACAGGCACAAATGGGAATCAAAAGGTAAAAAGAAACAAGAATGGATGCAAATACAATAAATACAGAAAAAAATACAAGATGGCTCACATGCAAAAACGAAGACATTCAGTAATTAAAATTATACAATGGTGAAGGTTTGGAAACACATGTGTGATCATAAAAAGATTTTCAAAATACAAATACATAAAGCATACCTACACACAAATACTTATATACATATACGCCCAGACATATATATATATATATATATATATATATATATATATATATATATACACTGCTGGCCACCTAAATGAAACACCAAGAAAGACGAGAGATAGCACAACAAAATTTATTTTGTAGATAACATGTTGACCAAGTATCAAATGATTAAATTTATAGACTTCTGTGAAGTGCCAGAATCAATTCCTGCCAGAATCAGTAGCCAGAGTAGCAGCCATTGTTGGAGATCACCGCTGCCACACGCCTCGGCATTGATTCAAAGAGACTTTGGATGTGTTCTTGGGGTACAGCAGACCAAGAAGCTTCCACACGTTGCCAAAGTTGATCTGGTGTGGCAGCTGGGGATGTAATCTGGGGCGATCGTTGAGCAACCATGGACCACATGTTTTCTATCGGCGAAAGATCCGGACAGCGAGCCGGCCAGAAAAGCAATTCAATATGGTGATTGACGAAGAACCTTTGGACAATGCGTGTCACGCATTATCTTGTTGAAATATGGCTGTGGCCAAGCCGTGAAGCTAAGGAAGGACAACTGGCTCCAACACCTCGGAGATGTAGCGCTGGCTGTTTAAAGTACCGGCAATGCGTACTAGAGGAGTGTGAGAGTGATATCCAATACCGCCCCATACCATAATACCCGGTGCAGGACCAGTGTGGCGATGCATAACGCAGCTGTTCAGCATTCTCTCTCCACGGTGTCTCCAGACTCGAATCCGACCATCGTGGTGTTGCAGACAGATGCGTGACCCTTCAGTAAAGACAACTTCATTCCATTCTGCCACCCACATCCTTCTTTCATCTCACCATTGGCGGTGGAGACGTCTGTGGTTCTGCGTCAAGGGTAGACCAAGCAATGGACGTCTTGCGGACAGACCACTCTGCTGTAAACGGCGTCGAATGGTACGCGTAGACAATGAATGATGCGTTACAAACTCAATGTGCTGTGCTATGGTTTGTGATGTGACTGAGCGATCCGTCACTGCCATGCGCACAATTTGCCTGTCCTCACGTGATGTGGTGCACTGAGGTGGATGCGATCGACCACGTCGGTCCGTCGTACCATCCTGTATCCAACGGTCACATATCTGCATTACAGTTGTTTGGTTTCGTCCAACACGACTACCGATTTCCCTGAAATATAATCCACAATCTCGGTAGGCCACTATCCTTCCTCTGTCGAACTCGGATACTTGATCAAAAGCTGATCGCTGTTTTCTACGAGACATAACTGATCGTTTTTTGAAAAAAACCACAAGAAAAACACAATTGCCGAGCTTGAAATCGTCGAAATCTCCAAGCCTTAAATAGCGCTTTGAGGTGGCGCCACAAGCGTGCGTGATATGTGTTTGCGCTGAAATTCTAATCATTTGCATATCTCACCTCCACTAATGCATGTTGTAAATTTCATGTTATGTGCGTGCTTCCTTCAGGGTGTTGCATTTACGGTGGCCTGCAGTGTATATATATGCACTTGTAAATACACACATATACATACATGCATCTAATGTATTTACAATCTAAATAATACGGGAATGAATGCTATTAATATATGCACAAAACGATGTAAAAGAAGATTTGCTCTGAACAAAGGCAGAGAAAGGAGGAGGTCACGCTGTATTGTTCTTTTGTAGGCAATTCATCAGAGTACGTCTTTAGGAAGAGAAAAGATCTCAGTTGTAAAAGAATTTAAACTGTCTATCTATTGATTTGTTATTTCATTTTATTTTCAATTGAGTTTTGATTAATTCCATCAGTATGTTCAATTTACTTTTCCTGATTAAATTGATAGATTTGTTCTTTGCCGTGACCCAATAAAAAGTTCATTGCTGACAAGTACTTGTGGTTTTTAGAAAAAATCAGAAATGTGTATAAAAAAAGAAGAAAGATAATTATATTAAAACTTTGCGTTTAAAAAATTAACTTTCAAAGTTTTTCAATAAATAAATTACAGTTTAAAAAACTTAAAAACACCATTTTGTAGTTAATCGAACTAAGTTGTAACTTAATCTTTTAGTCGCCAAATCTGGAAAGCTGATTGGGAATTAGTCGCCAAATGTGGGATGGGTTCTGAAAATGAGAAATCGTTAATCCTGATGATCCTGATCAGGATAATGGAACAAAATTATTATTGTATTGTCATCGGTCCTAGACAAGTGAGCAAAAATTTGAATTAATCTGACCTTTTAAAGTGAGTAAAAATTGAGTTCAAAGATTTTGTTACATACAAGTGAAGCTTATAAAAGGGTGTTAAAAAATTAACAAAATGCAATTAGTGTTTGTAAGCAAGAAAAGATTTAATTAAACTTTGGTTAACAGTATTCTCTGTTGGAAGCCAATCAGCATAGGGACATCTTCAGTCATGGGCCAACTGGGCTCGGGCCTAGAGCTTCGACTCGGCCTCAATAAGATCATGATCCCAATAATTTTAATCGTCAAATGTTATTCCCTTGTATATTCTCAGAAAAACAGGGAATTTTGAACTACTCGTACATGACAACTAGCAACACTGCATTATTATGTATTATTCATCATCCTGTCTACGCCTAGGCCTACCATCATATACCAGCATTTAGGCGAAAGGCGGCAGTTAGTCGAGTCGGTTTGTGCCTAGATTTATGAGATTGTGACTCATGCATATATTTTTGATACGGGTTACCGTTTGTGTAAGTATTTTACAACGTTTCTATATCCTGTCTCTTTAAGAGGGTCGCAGGTGGCGCTTACTTTTGCATAGGGGCCCAGGACCTCAAGAAAACTTAAGACGTTACTGAATCAGCTTACAAATTTAAACCCAAAAAATAAATTTTTATATAAACTGGAATCAGTGGCGCACACAAGAATTTTCAGGGGGGGGGGGGATCCAGATTCGAAAGGCCACCATTCTCGTATTATTCCCCAATACGCCGCCAAACATTCTTTTGATTTTGTCGATTGTCGGGAACAAAAAAACAGTAAAAAACAAATTATTAAGTAAATAATTCATATTAACTAACAAAAGAAATTGTTTATAACAAATATACTTAACTAAATTATTTTTATTATATACATAAGATTATAATAAATCGAAAAAAATTCAAGGGGTTTCCGGACTTGTAAACGTCCCTTTTCCTTGTATGCGCCAGTGACTGGAATTTTTTTTAGACAGCATTGTATTTGTTTATTTATTGCAATCAGTGTCGTTGTATTTAGTATATTTGGTGGATAATCCCTTAATACAAATCAAATGTGTTATTTTTTTAGGGTTATGTATCTAAGCAAAAATAAACACAGAATAAAGAAATTCCAAATAACTATGAACGTTAAGCCGTTGAAAATCCGTTTGGGTTCATTTCACATACAATGTACCATTATATAATCTTCCTCCAATTATACTCTATTACTTCTTGTTCAAACAATATACTTAGGACTGGATCGATTCTCTGGACAATTTCAAATGGAGATAGTTTAAATGTCATGGGTGAGTTCGCTTAATAATGAGAACTTGCGTCATTCTTGCGTTTTCGCCCAAAGGTTTGAACTTATTTTCTAGAGAAAACTGTATATGTATGTGTGTGTGATTCAGTTTATATATCATCATCAAAAAGAATTATTTGTGTGATTATGTACGTGTAATATTATGTAAGAAATAGAGTACATGTAATATTTATTGCTGCATGTAATTGTGCTTTTTGAGTTTCCCACGCTTATTATTCTGGCTTGAAGGCAAAGTTTTGTTATTCCATGTATTTTTTGACTTGGAAAATGAATATAACTCGGATAAACTAGAAAGGACGATTTTCAAAGTAGAGTTGTAAAATATAAAAAAAACTACACATTTGTAGTAAACACATAATCGATATTTAAGGAAAGGATGGAACACAAAAGTTGATGAATCCAATTAAAAATCCAATGGCTAAGCTTTAAATGGTTAATCATAGTTTAAAATTAATATTTGTTTGCTAAATCTCAGAGTGAACACAAAGACCTTTGTTGACAGTTATCATTTCCTTTTCGTGTTCCAAACAGTTTGTGAAGCTATTTACAGCTATTTTATGCGGCATGAAGGTCAAAGTCATGTTTATAGTTACAGCTAGAAAAACATTTCCCATTGCTAGGCAGTAGAAAAAATCGACTGAAAACTTGATGAAACTTCCAATAATCAGATCTGAATTGCGTGAGTGAAGTCATATGTAAAAAAATTTATTTTTGAATATTGATGGCAAGCTTTTCAAATAGTGGGACATGTTTCTGAATACAAGTTATAAAAATTAAGAATTAGATTAAGGAAATCTTATTTTTACGTTTCTGCATTCTGTAAAACTGAAAGGAATTGCAAGGACACTACTTAAATACATTCCTACACAAATTTAGTGTCAGTGTAAATTACTTTTTTTATGCTCAAACTTATTCCCTTTATAAAAGTGAAGGTAAATTTAAAAAAAAAAAGTTTTATACAGCGTCAAGGAAAATAATTACTTATATAGATTTTCTTCCTTATATGTATACATACAATCAGATATACCTCTTCTTCTCACACGGTTTAATTGAAAAATATAACTATCTGGATAGAAGGATAGAAAAATTTAATGATCAAAATTTAATTAATATTTTGATTGGTGTTAAATAAATTGTAAATCGAACTCTAAGGATAGTTTTATTTAGTTAACTAAATAGTAAAGTCAAATAAAAATAAATACAGATTAATTACTTGTCATTTCACAGATTCATCTGTCAGTCAATTTGTAATTATTTAAGTCAAATATGTAAACATTATCTTTTCCTCCTTTGTGGAAGACGATTTTGGCAAAATTCGTTTTTATTGGGTATCCACTACTCTAAAGAAACGTGTCAGCCAAATTTTAAATATAAAGGGTCTAATAGTTCAAAAAAAGAATTTTTTTAAAATCTATAATACGCCTTCGCCCCTTAGGAGTCGATTTTTTGCAAAAAATTAAAAAAAACTCTTTCTACTCAACAAAAGAGATATGGCTGCCAAATTTCAATTCAGCAGGTCTATAGTTTTGAAAATCTCGTGATGTGGGAGAGAATGAATCACGTTTTTCTTTTATATGTGTGCATCTTTATCAATCTATCTATATATATAAATACATATTCCTTGTAAATTGAAAAGAGAACAGTATAAATCGTATATCAAGCTTGAATTCTAATTTTTCTCCGAGGAATTACTAAATCTTTAACAAATATATAAAATTTTCCTTCCATTTTCCTTTCATACATTTTCGATGCCGTCAGAGTAAAAAGAATACAGAGCTTCTCTGAACTCTGAATATATGGGAATAAAATGATATTTATTATGCAGAAGTATATTTTCGAAACCATTAGAGAAGTAAGAAGGTTAAAATAAAGAAATAAATTGTAAAATCATCGTTAATTTTTTCGGCAAACAGACAAAAAAAAAGCACTATTTAAAAACAAATGCCGAAAAAAAAAACTATTTTAAAAATAAGTACTGGCATTTATTATAGAGAGATTTATATACTGTGTCATTTACACGAAAAAAAAAATCAATTTAAGGACCAATATATCCCACAAACGGCTTGCTTCTTAATAGATTCTGATTGAAAAGGTTTGGCTACGCAATAGATTTTGTGACTATTAAACCTTTAAAAAATTAAGTTTTCTGAATAGATATATTTCTGAAAACTTTAAAACAAATCCATTAAAAATGTCCCGATTATTTTCCAAGATGTGATTAAACTTGCAAAGTTGTATTTTGATTTCAAATCAAACTTTTTTTTCATAAATTCTGCACACAAAAAAAAGTTTTATCAAAGTTTATAATTCAAAAAAAAAAAAAAAAAACTATAGGTTGTTTTCAAGGGGTTGAAATATTTCATATAAATATATTGCTAACCCCAAATTTTCAATAATTTTGCTACATGCATATTCTGAAAATAAGTCAAGGAATAATTGCATCATTGTAAGAGCCATAATACATTTTACCAAAATTATGTTTTCTTAAATACGGAAATTAATATTTAGAAATATAATTTGGAAATCAAATAACTTATCTAAATTTTATAGCTGCGTGTTATGTATATTTCTAAAATTTAATATTTGCACATTGAAAAATTACAATTGTGCTTCCGCATTTCTGCTCAACAATACCCAAAGCAACCAAAATATTTTAATTTAACAGTTAATTTAAATTTAAAAGACAACCTCTTTAGTTAAATAGCAAGTATCTTTATATATTTTTATGGAACAAGAACAATGGAATTTGTATAAATAAATTTTGATAAAAAAAATTAATAATGTAAATTTGTCTCCTGTTTTTTTTTTGTAAATTATTACTATTAATACAAATTTGTGCAATTGGATTGATATAAACTAATAGAGAGAGACAAATGGTTTAAAACATGTATGTTCGTTTCAGAAAGTAGTACGGTCATGAATCAATATTTATGTGGACTGCAAATAAAAAGGAATGAAACTTTATTTTGAAAAAAGCAATATTGAAAAAAAAAGTTATTAAACTAACTATAGAATAAGCATAATAATATATTATCAATTCTATGGTTTGATATTAATACATAATTATGTGCCTAAAAATTATTAAAAATACATTTATAAAATATTTTTGATAACATATTTGTAAGAATGTCGTTATTGATCACTGGCCCTCATAAAATAATCATTGTGCATGCGAATGTGACATACTTGTAATAAAATATTCTATTAAAAACTTATTATAATTTTAATTTATTGAATTAGATAATTTTCTTTTATAGGCATGGGATTTGGATTAGTAGTTACTTTGATTCCTGTGATTATCAACCAATACTTCGTGAAGCACAGAGCAACAGCAATAGGAATAGCATTCTCTGGAGGAACAGT
The DNA here is from genome assembly GCA_019973975.1 of Trichonephila clavata. Classification (NCBI taxonomy): domain Eukaryota; kingdom Metazoa; phylum Arthropoda; class Arachnida; order Araneae; family Nephilidae; genus Trichonephila; species Trichonephila clavata. The sequence goes on along the minus strand of BMAO01021225.1, from coordinate 107,302 downwards.
TAGCTCTCTCATTTTTCCTGTAGCCATGGAATGGATGCTAGAAAAGTATTCACTCAGAGAAAGCTTTTTACTTCTGAGTGGAGTCGTCATGAACACATTAGTTGCAGCATCTTTATTGCGAGCTCCACCGTGGATGAACAAAGAGAATGACAAGAAAGTAAAACTGTTAGAAGATGGTTCTGACGCCAAAGATTCTGGAGTGTCTACTTCCGATGATATAAACATTGAATCAAAAGAAGCTGTTATATCAACAACCTATAAAATAGTTGATGAAAAACCTACAGAAAATGATAAACCAGTCGAAAAAACTGAACACGATGTAACAGATGACATACGTAGTTCTCAGCAAGATCTTTCTTCTGCCAGCGCCGAAGAAAAATCTAATGATAATACAAACTTTGACACAGTTTATAGTAACAACGACAGTGTTCTATTTGAAGGATCTGATGCAAAAAATTACTATGATAACCAAGATAAAGCCATCAAAATTCCTGATAATGGCGGTTTCAATAAATTTGAGCTTGATGTGAAAAAACCACTCATGATTAAAGATAAAATAACTATAGTACCTAAGAAAAGTCCTGAAGAGTTAAAAAAAGATGTCAGACCAGCAAGTCGAGCTTTTCATTCTATTTCACACATCCTAAAACAACCCATATTCTACTTGGTAGCTTTCACTATGTGTATTTATTTTCTAGGAGTTCACTCTTTCTTTATGGTGGTCGTTGATTTCGCAAAAGATAAAGGAATTCCTGAAGCTAAAGCAATTTACATTATATCAATGTTTTCACTCACAGACATGTTCGGAAGGTCTTGTTTAGGTTGGATCACAGATCGAAACTATATTAGAAGAAAAAACATGGTAGCTCTCAATTTAGGCATACTTGGCATATTATACCAGATTTATCCCATCCTTGATTCTCTTTCTGGAATATTAGTAATATCAGCAATATATGGATTAGCAGTTGGTTCTTCTATTACGTTATTCTTTGTTATACAAGCAGATTGTTTAGGCATGAAACAATTGACCTTAGTTATAGGTTTAACTAGTTTTATAAATGGCTTATCGAGTTTATTAAGACCTGGTGTAATTGGTAAGTACAAAAAAATTTTCTTGTCTTTTTCATTGAGTTTTTTCTGTTCCTTGACGTTATGGAATCTGTTTTATTTTGCATATGTATATTTCTTCTCTGTATGACAATGTATCCATAATTGTATTACATTTTTGCAATCGTATATGAATGTAAACCCATACTACACTTTTTATTTGCATTCTACGAGGGCTGCTTTTTAAGTAAGGTCCGTTTGTTTTTTAAAAAATAATAACAGTATTTTGTTTTAAAAAACTTTTATTTTAGGATTGTACATACTTTTGCCTATTTTTCTACTCAGTTACCGAGTTTATTAATGCACGTGTCATACCTTAGAACTAGATTTTGAAAATCCTCTTCAAATAAGTCTGCCACCTGGTCGGACAGCCAAGAGTTCACAGCCGCTTTCACTTCTTAACTGCGTGGCATGCTGTCAAAAGGTGTTTTGCTCCTCCACGATAACGCAAGGCCTCACACTTCTCGAGCGACTCGAGACGTAATCGAATCTTTTGGCTGGGAAGTTTTGGACCCTTCTCCTCTAACGATTTCTACATTTTCCGGTACCTCAAACAATCTTGGTGGGAAGCGCTTCAGTGAAAACGAAGAAGTGAAAGCGGCCATGAACTCTTGACTGTCCGGCCAGGCGGCAGACTTCTTTGAAGAGGATTTTCAAAACTTAGTTCTAAGGTATGACAAGTGCATTAATAAACTCGGTAACTATGTAGAAAAATAGGCAAAAGTATGTACAATCCTAAAATAAAGGTCCTTTAAAATAAAATATTGTTGTTATTTTTTAAAAAACAAATGGACCTTACTTAAAAAATAGCCCTCGTATAACTTTCAACTTCATTAGAAGTGAAAATGACTATTGAATTTTAATATTATTTATTGTAGCATATATTTATGCATAGCATATAGATTATATTCTTTCATAGAATTTATAGAACTGTGAACAGAGAGACGTGATGCATAATTTAATTAAAATTAAAAGCTATCGCAATTTATTTTATTTAAAAAAAATATTGCTGTACTTGAAGTAAAATTTATAGCTAAAGTGAACAATCGGTAATAAAATTACAATTGAATAATGATTAATAAACACACTGTTGTGTGGAGTCCTTTTTCTTTTTTAAATCTAAACATTTATATTTATTCTTAAAATAAAACGTTTAAATTTAACATCAATCGGCCTGGAGTAAATCCAAAAACACTAATGTTAAACATTAAGATAATTTACACATTTAATAAAATGTCTCGAAAAGAATACTGGACGAAAGGTAAAACAAACTAATGTGCCCAAACAAAGGTGCAAATTTTTAGTATATATTAAGTATGAGTGCATACATGTGGACAGCGCACTTCGAGGAAAACACTTTGTAACGCACATGCCTCGCTTCGTTCGTTCCTATACGTCAGCGATTTTCATTTTTCTTTGCAACTTTTTATGAAATTTAAAAGCAAATATTTAAAATAAGTAGCCATCAACATTTGAATAATGGAATGAGGTCTCGGAAGCTGTGAAGCAGCATACGTTTTTAGACTTTTATGTGATGTTTAGCGTTGAGTGCAACTTGTAGAGACATTTTAATGATATCTCATCCGTAGAGAGAAGGCTTGTATAAAGTAGTTTAACAGCGAATGTGACCCCATTGCAATCGAGGTTTCCAAACTATGCGCCGCGGCGCATTAAGAAACCGTGACTTCTTTGTAAGCTCGCCGTAGAATTTTGTAATAGTTTATCATTTATTGTACTTAGTCATATTTTGGGAAAAGTTTAAATCAAAAAGAGCATCCCAAGTCCAAAAAGTTTGGGATCCACTGCATTACAGCAATGTGTAACAGCTTCTCAACTGTCTGGTGAACTTCATGCCATTACAGAAACCCAAATTTCAAAGACTACATGAAGAAAAGACGGCTACATAAGAGAAATCTATTTGAAATAACTTCTTTTTGCATCCCTTTCACTTCTGCACACAGAAGTCATTTGACATGATGCTGAGAAAATCGTTACTAATGTATTTACTCATGGAAAATTTTTATGAATCCAGATTCAACTTATTTATTAATTCTCGACGTATTTTCCCCTGGAAGAAAATAGGGGTCTATCACATGTCCACCAGCATCTGAGAAAGAGACCAGCATGGCAATGGAGATTTAATAATTATTATGTGTTATGCCTGCCTAGATTATAATCTAGGCAGGCATAACAAGAGACAAGAGAACAGACCTTCACATCTTTGACAGAAGCATCGTGTCTGTTGTGAATCATAAGAATGAAATTGAGCCCTATATTCGTCTTTTCAAGGGCGCAATCGACCTTGATTTCATTTTTATAACTAACATTTCACCGACTAATTTCTGAAAAGTTAGGATATGTTTCTCATGTATACGCCTTAATCCTATAGAGCAGAATGAGAGGGCAATTATATATATATTATTCGCCTTTCCCTTCCAGAACCTGAAAACAGCATTGCTGGAAAAGTGGGTCCGACAGCCGCAGGAAATGATAAACTGTCACATGTGCAGCATGAATTCACATTGGGAAATCTGTATAACTATGAGGAGTGTACTAAGCTGGCCAAAAATAAAATCGTTTTTATTTTCGTTAATTTTTTGTTCAATCTTGTACTCTCTCTTTTTCAGACTTCCCTTCGTGTGTATAATATCTGACAACCATACATATGATCAGGCTCATGTACCATAACTGCTGTATGATATTTTTAGCATTGTATCAACGAATGTACAGACTTAATTTCATTGAAATCTGTCCAGTATTTTTGAGTATAATACAAAAAAAAAAATTTCTGAAAATTCTTTTAATTTTGAATATCGTCTGAAGTATATCTAAAGTGTGAAAGTACATACACATACCCAGCAAAAGAGATATATATATATATATAATGACAAGTATACCTTTTTTATACAAAAGAATGTTTCAAGTTTAATTCAGTATTACATACACAAACATACATTTTTTATTAAAATGTAATTCTGTGCATTTCTTTTTCCTCTTTGTATTCAATTATGCTATGAGTATGATAAAAGAAGTTTGAACCTTTTTGGATTTTCAGCGCAAATTTCTGAAATATATAATGTAATGTTCTTAAAAATTTTTTTTTAGGAGTGTAATTCAAAATAAAAAAACTGCCTAACCATTTTGAAAGACATTAGTAAAATATGAACTTACATTTAAAGAACTTATACTGCCTTACTTTTAGAATTACTCAATAGCCTTGATCATTTTATTTCATAATAAAATAAAAGTCGCGATAAAAAAAATTAAGATTTTTTTTTGCTAAAAAGTTTTAATATATGTGTATATTACCTATAGCTTTAGGTTTAATAATTGTAGTATTCATACAAAAGAATAGTTGAATTACTTAAATATCGTTACTAGCATTATTAATGTATATATAATCAATTTTAATAATTATAATATAGAGATGCGCAGTGCATCAATGAAAATTTCTTGTTTTAAGTAAATTTACCCTTTGGTGATATCCTCACTTGGACTAATCTCAGAAACTGAATAGCAATCATTCGATAACTAGCGAATCAGTTCTTAAGAAGTTTTTATTCTTTCCTTCCTTTTTTCGTGCGTGTTCACATGTTGAAACTTTTTATTAAATTCGTTAAACTTTGTCAAGTTTCATCTCTAGTTTCTTTTCTCAAATATTGTCACTTAAAGGGAAACTAAATCCTTCTGTTATTCCATGAAGCCAAAAGGTCAATGGATCAATGGTAGAATAATAACCTATCTACAGATCCCTACAAAAGTTCTTCAAACACATATCTTTACATTCTCAAATATGATTGATATTTTTTCACCTTGACATCTTTCCAACCTAGCACAATTAATTATAGTTTTTCTTGGAACTACAGGTATCACAAAGAAATAAAATTAGCATTTTAATGGCGATGACTTGAAAAAAATATATTCGGCCAACTTTTTTTTAAACATGTTTATATACGACAAAGGGGGGGGGGTATATTGCTGCCAAATCCAAGATAAATATTAATTGCTAAATTATTATCTTTGACAAAAAAATTATTTTATAACTTTTTTTTCAACAAATTCATAAAAGTGTTATGTTGGTATTTGTCTTTTTTTATACAATTTTAAGATATTCTCAAATGAATATACAGTCGACTCTCGATAATTTAAACATTCGATGATAATTTGAAGTATATGCTCAGTCCCTAGAAAAACTCTTGATACTTCGAACTAAAGAAACACGTTTGGGTACACTCAATAATTCGAAGTAAAATCTGTGGCTGGCCAGACTACAATACGCAATAATTCGAAGTTATCTAAAAAACACTCAACAATTCGAGCACTAACTATTATGTCGAGTTCTGTAGCAAACAGGTTGGAGCTTGCATATTTTGTGTTGTGTTGTCTCTGCGTGTCTCCCCTGTAACGTAGACCATTTGATGACCATCTGTCTGCTACTCCTTCTTAGTGTTTTCCGGTTCATCAGGCGAAAATATATTTTTATTGCTTTCCTTCTTCAAGTGGACAATAGACCAACCGCACCTGTTGTCAACCGTCCATATCTTTCGTTTAACACGTGACCTTGATACACATGTGCTCAGAAAGGATGGTCCACTATTGTGAAGAAGAGATGCGTAGGATAGTGTGTGGATGTATTGAATGTATTTTTTTAATTCAGGACTTTTAACTTCTGTATAATATTTATATTGTATAATATGTACTTTTCAAAAATATTGTAAAATAATTTTATACATTTGTACAATTGTTGTTTTAAAACATAGTTTCAAATTTAAATGTGTTAGAAAAAAATCTCTTCGTGTATTTTGGGAGTTTTTTTCTACCCTCTTGACAATTCGAAGTTTTTCATTGGTCCCTCCGAATTATCGAGAGTCGACTGTATTATATTTCCTTTTTTACGATCATAAATATGTAAATTTAAAATATTGGGAAAAATCTTTCATTGAATTTTGAATTTTTTGCAGGCCTCTTTCGAGATGTGATTGGGTCTTATAACTGGATGTTCCACTTTCTAGGCGTCATTTCTCTCATATTTTCCGTTATATGGTTTGTTGAATCTTGGCGGACCAAAGACTGCAAGAGTCCTAATCGTGTACAGGACACAAAAGCATGTGATACTAAAGAAGTTTGTTAAGCTGTATGAATATGATATATTATCAATTTATATGACTATTGCTATCATTTCTCATTATGTATTATTAAACAATCAATGTTAATCTAGCAAATTCTTATCTCTTTTTTAAACACACACAAAAACCATTTTAATTGCATAAATCATGCTTCTATACATGAAAAAAGAAATCAACTGAAACTTACTAAAAGGACATTGTTTCATAAGAATTCATTTATAAGAAAGCCAAATTTTATTTTGGGAGGAAGAGAACATAAAATTGATATCTGTATAAATATTTATTTTTTAACTTGTATGAAATTGTGATTTTTAAATTTTAATAGAACTGTTTCACCATATGCTTGCAAAATGATATAGAAATTCTGAGATAATTAAATGAAAATGTGTTCTAATGATGCTGAAATTTCTACAGTAATGTTGAATCCATTTGTGTAAACACGATTTGAGTTACGATTATTATACAGTTAGAAAATTTCTTTCTTAAAATTTAATTGTTGTATCACATGCAAATTAATCATGACTAATCAAATTTAATCAATAATATATGGAACAATAAATGTAAACCATACATTTTAAGCAGAAACATACATGTATGTAAAATAGCGATGAACAGGAAACACAAAAATATGAAACATAAAATATTTCATAAATAAAGGGTATAATTAAAAAAAAAAGAACGTGGAAAGCCACGCGATAGAAGTGAAACTTCTTTGGCGACGTTGGCCGTAAATGCAGAAATAGATCTAATTATATTAAACTGCTGAGATAACTTTAATCAAATAAAATTCGAACTTCATTTATTGTATGAAAATATTTTTATTCAATTTTCTGCATCATCATTTTCCAAGAAAGACACAATAGGTGTGTGGTAACTGAAGTAGGATATAAAAGTCCTCGATTGTAGTCAATCAAGAAAGTGTGAGAAAACTGCATCAATCGTGGTTCCGTATATTGTTTTTCCTTCTCTAGAATCAATATTCATTGCCAAATTCAGTGTCCGTTTCAAGAATTCAATGAGTGGCTTTACTTCTTCCGAAGAAAAATTAACATTAAACTCTCCAGTTAAGACAATCGGCTTTTAATCATCGTCGGATTCAATGATTGCAGCAGTCTCTGATGTGTACAGCACTAAAATTTTATGGATAAAGATGATAAAAGCTGCGACAGAACTACCTGGTGATATATAGACTTTCGTCTGGACTTGCTGCTAGTTCTGATTTTTTTTCTTTCACGAAACTCTTTTCCTCTTTTTGTATTTGTTCTAGGCATTCTGACTAGAATTAATTTTGATTCAATGGAAATAAAAATTAATAATATAAACTTAATGCATCACTCACAGAAATCACTGTGTTTGCTTATAAGACGCTAGCCGTAGCGATTCTGGCGCATACTTTAGTGACATATACACAATACCCAGACACTCCAGTAACGGGAAGAGCCATATAATGGTAATATTTTGGGTGCGTTTATTCGTTGAAAACGGCACGTTTATAACACAAAAACTTCGAAAATACGCCACACGAGTTCGTTACGAGAGTAGCAAAGGTACCCACTTAATGTCACCAATACTAAGTGCCTTTCGTCCATAGCAGTAAAATATACTTTTGATGCACACACAATTCCCTCTTAGCAATCGTCTAACTTTTTCACTGATATGACGCGTCATGAGGTGTACCCCCTCCCTTTTCCTCCCGGTAGCTATCTCCTCACTATGGCGACGTTTCACGGAGATGGGGGGGATCACTACTTCCGTTCGCTTCTTCACTGTTACGCAAAACTGGGTAAATTTCCCATTCACTCCCGTCCGCAAAGAAGTTTCACTTCAAAAACTACGAAAATACGCCACGCGAGTTCGTTACGAGAGTAGCAAGGGTACCCACTTAATGTCACCATTATCTAAGCGCCTTTTGTCCATAGCAGCAAAATATACTATTGATGCACAATTCCCCCTTAGCAATCGTCCATCTTTTTCACGGATATGACGCAAGTTCAAGTGGTGCAACCCCCCCCCCCGCTCGCTATCTCCTCACCGTGGCGACGTTTCACGGAGATGGGGGGAATTACTACTTCCGTGCGCGTTTTCACTGTTACGCAAATTTGGGTAAATTTCGCATTCACTCCCGTCCGCAAAGAAGTTTCTCTTCAAAAAGGGTAAAATGATAAATAAAGGGTATAATGATATATTGCATCGATATCATTTTACGGGTGGTTTTAACCACAACTCTTAAGCGTGTTCTTACGGCTGCGGAGCTAGTTGATCTAGTCAATGAATAAAACTCCAGAACAAATCGGCTGATCTCAAATCTCTGGTTTCAGAGGTTGTTTTCGACTGACGTAGAATTTTATACTTTTTTTCCAACTATACCTTTTTTGTATAATAACGTTTTACTTATTTTTTGTATAATAACGTTTACACAAAAACTTAAAACAATACCAAAGGCTCCAGCAATTTTGATTTAATTTTCAGGGTGCAGTTAATAATTTTTTACTTTAAATTCTTTCTACTTTTAATATTTTTAAACATCATGGCAAATTCTATCTTTTTCTCCCAAATTTGAAGATAGGGGACAAAAACCTCTTCGGAGATCATGTGCCCCAATGAACATTCTACCGTTTTCTTAAGTATTTTTGCTACATTTCCATTTGGCCGGCGCAGGCGATTAAGTCGCCAAAAATGATACAACCGACGCCAAAAGGAATATTCCCATTGGTAACCTTTTACAACCACATTTACATAACAAGTCGCACGCGTAGTCTTTACCTAACAGTAACATCTTTTTCGTAATATATCAAAAATGGACGAAAAACCAATGAAAGCTAATATTTATTGATATTTTTTATGATATATTGTATGTTGTTGGCAATAACGCCAACTTGGTGAGAATTTCTCCGGTGACAGGGAAAAGTATCGCATTTTTGTATTGATCACGATTGAAACTTGTGAGCTTAATTCAGTTTTCAAGAGGAGATAAAACTCTGGTTTAGTTCACACCTTGGCAAAGGTGAGAGAAAATCGTGCCAACAACCCATTTTCTGTATTGAGTTTCTATGTAATATGACGATAATAATTCGCCGAGTAAGCGATATAAATAAAGCTATGGGTTAAACTAAAATTTGCTCCTAGTAGAAATTCGTCAGACTGCATCAATACAGTGACTCTTCTCTTGTAGCTTAACTCGTCTGAAAATAAAGAACTGAAACAGTTTGAAGGAAAGTTTATTAATAGTTTCAATGAAAGTTACGCTAAAATGGTTGATAATTTGCACACACACACACATCAAGCTTCAAGGATTATTTTGTTTGATTTTCAAAAATAAATTCATACCCTAATTTACCCAAAACAACTTGCGCACAACATGTAAGTGCAGTACGAACTAAATTTTTTAAAAATATATAATTGCAAAGCTTTGCTAAATATTGAAATACAATATGTGTTTTTAACAAATGTTTGTAGTCCTAATACATTAACAAATAAAAAAGCATGAATACTCGACAAGTACGCATCTATAAGCAAAACTTAATTTTAGCAGTCTCTTCACAGTAATTGAACATCAATACAATCTTCGTCTTAAGTCTATGCAAACTTAAATTTACTTGAATCTATATTACAAGAAAAATATATGTGAACTCCATTGAAATTTTAAAAATACGAAACTTACGTATTATTGCTACCGTATAGGCAACATATGAAACGAAGCGCATGGTTGGCAGAAATTGGAGTTGACACACAACTTGGCAAGTTATCTTGAACATATAGGCATTGTTGCGATAGCATGCAGAACCAAAAATTCATACTTTTATTTTATACAATCTAGTAATTACATTTTTGCTGATTCAACAGCAGCCAGGTCATTATTTTACAAGTGAAGGAGTATTTTACTAACTGGTAAAACTAAATTTAACCCAGTTATTCGTTAAATAATAATTATTTGCAGCAATATTTTTTGATTAATGGTATAACTAGACATCTCTCTGCATGATTTACCACTGTTTAATCGATCTGTAATGCAATTATGTGGTTTCTCAGACTATGATATGTATACACACACACAGATAGGTATATTTGTCTAATTCATAAGCATAATGAAGAGGGTGTAAGTTTATCGAGAGTCACAAGAAAAAATCCTTATGAATGTGAATTTATTTCGAAAGAGAATATTTTCTTATTATTCTACAGATTCTCTTTTTTTGGTTAAAATATTTCTTGTGAGCAAACAATAGCGGCAATTTTTTTAAAACAAGATATCAATCATTGGCATGGCCAAGTAATTTTAGCGCGTTTTTCACATGTTGTATTTTACAATAATGCAACTATTGAACTTTTTACTAACAGAAAATAGTACTATACTTTAAAAAAAAATGTTAAATTTTTTTTTTAATTTTAAAATTATTAAATTTAAATATGATTCGGCTCATCTGGGGCACAAATGCGACCAAATGCCGAAAACCCAAGGTCAATCGGTTAATCATTGGCTGAGAAAAAGGTACGACAAAATATGGAACGAAAACGAAATTTGCGTCCTAATAGCGCTTTTGTTCCACTACGTGAAAAACGCGCTAAAAAGGATATTAAAAGAAGCAATAGAATGTTAGAAGATAAAGAACAAAAAATCGCTACAAAATGGCAACTTTTAACGCCTGAGAGAATTTGGATAGTGAGGAATAGATTATGTATTTAACGTTGCATTTCGAAGATACACGAGGGCTATTACAGATAGTGGAACAAAAATTGCCTGTTTCCTAATTGCATTGTGGTAATAGTTTTCTTCAGAGATTTTGAGAGTGAATAAAACTAAAAATATAACTTTTATCATAGAAACAATGCCCCAGTTCCAGCTACTTGTGGCGTTTGGATGAATTAGCTAGTCGAGACACGCGAATTTAATAACACTGTCGTATCACAATATATTATATTTCTGTGCGTATTTCAAAAATTAAAGAAAAAAAGAAGGGCTTGATTAATTTCTTTTCCTTCTATAGTTTTAAACGGCTAAAATGGAAAATAGAGCATTCAATTTTTGTCACAAAAAAATGGAAGAAAGATGTCCCACTGTCCAATTGCTGCTACTGTTCATCGATTTTATTCGCCGATTACTTTGAAAATGTATCCAAGATTCAAAATAAGAAATGCTAATATTCTGGATAGCGATATATATTAAAGTTTCCTGTTAGCCAATAAGTATTTCAATCTTTGAAAAATACTATTTGAAATTTTCAAACATTTTTAAACGAATTTTTTAAAAATTAGGCGTTATTCTCTAAATTTAGCTTCAAATTAACAAATATTGTGATCTATTATTATATACACGTATATACATATAATAGATGATACATCATGCACATCAAGCAGTTATATATGCATAGATAATTAAGCATTGCAAAAATTTAGACACAGTTTTTTATTAATGTTTTATTATATACACCTTCATCATAGGGTTGTTAAGATACATACTGGTAGCAGCTAATGTGATATGTTTGAGAGGATGCATAGTAATATATAATGAAAAAAATATATATATATATTATTTTCATCACAAAATATTTTAAAACTATAACGGCAAAAAATGATTTTAAGAATTTTTGGAATATGGAAGGTCACATACCTTTTTTATTGGGTTAAAAATATTTCATTTATTACTCTTGCATAAATTAAAATTTTAAAGAAAAACTAAAATTGAATACAATTAATAGAGGTGAAAAGTATGGGTTTGTAGAGCAAATTTGCTTAACAGAACTGAAAGGCATATTTTTAATGAAGTTAAATCTAGATCTTTCTCTTAAGTTAAAAATACTTACTAATGTCATTAGCTACTCGAGAAGCTCTTGATATGTATAGTAAGATTATATATCGGTATAATACACAATTCATATGGGAATTTCCACAATAACATAATAGTTCAAATTAAATGCTTAAAAAATGAGTTTATTTAGAAATGTTACCAAGAATTGATGGAGAGTTTTAATTGCCATTTACAAATATCTATTTCATTTAAATGCTTTCCTAAAAAAAACAATAGTAACAAACTATGAGAATAGAGATTTAAACTGCAAAACAGGTTTCAAAATTGATCAATAGGGCAAAAGTTACTCTGTATAATCTTTTGCTATTAGATAAAACTTGCAAATATGCTGGAAATTGATTTGTGTATATCGCCTTCTGAATATAGAGGATAAATATTCAGCAATCTATATAATTACAGATTAGTCAAATATGAGAACATTTTACTGTTATACTATTCTAGCAAAAAGAATGTGTGCAGTTTAGGTTTACTCATTTGTATTCACAAAATGAATCAGCTATAGTTGAGTATAAGATATTAGATTTTTCATATATTTTGAATATTATCATACGGTGAAAGAAAAGTATCATCCGCATTAATTGTTAAATGAATATAACTAACATTCTTTAAAACTTAGTGACACATATGCTGTATTACAATTTCTGTTTCTCATCTAATTCAGCTCCAATACAACTGCTGTACCAATGAATTCAGTCAGTTTGTCCCTGAAAAAAGAGGATATCCAACTGTTTCTGAACAGCTTGCTACAGCAGTTGTAAAGCAGCTGAAGTAAACAAAGAAGAAAATTAAGATACAAAATATATAGGCTATGTTTTAAAGGTTCCAACAGTGTGAGAAATTAACACAGCAAATAATGTCAAATGCTGCTCTAAACTAGTTTCAGCACATCTATTTAAACAATTTTATTTTCTATGAATGTGAAAAAAATTTAGAAATTTATATGCATGAAAACATAGAAGTTATAATTAACTTTCATATGAGAAAAAAAAGATCACTTATTACTAAACTGTTGACAAGTAGAGATTTATGATGTTGAAGGATAGGCTTAAGTTAGAATAGTAAAAAAATCTGATAAGGGAGCTAGTCCTTTCTTGCCTTAATCTCTATCCAAATATAAATAAGTTATATCAGATGAAAATATTTTTCTCATACAACAGTTAATAAAAATTTCTTTTGAATTTAATATGTTTAACTTAACTTGCTTCAGGATTTTAAAGGTTCCCAGGTATATTATCATTTCAACACTATTAAAGTAAAAAGGTCAAAAGAAAGTTCTTTCAAGTCAAAAGCAATTATCCATTTCATCATTTCTATAAGGCTGAGAAAAATATTTTCTCTTTAAATTTGATATTGAATTTAAAGATTCTTCATATATTTGAGGTAATGAACTAAGTAAATTATGATTCCACACCAATTAAAAAATTAACACTACTAGAAAATAGTCCAGTTTTTAAATAAAATTAATAAAAACTTTTAAAAATTAAAGGAAAATTATTTTGTACATATAATTGAATAAGGTCATATTCAAGAGTTATGGTAAGATAAAGTTTCATGATTCTTTGATTTATGATTAATATTTAAAATAAGAAAATATTTTATCCTGCACATGAAATGTCACTACATAACCCATACAATGAAAGAATGCATTAATAAGAATTACATTTTTTAGAAACTAATAAGTATATTCTATCAATTCATACAAATTCAGAATGATTCAGTTTAAAAAACATTTAATAGCACATTTAGTTTATTGATATATCTATATTTGTTCTCTTTTAAAAAGTTGTAATGATAGAATTCATTAACAAGAATTAAAAAATGAATAAAAATATTTCATTTTTATGCTAATACTGAATTAGAAAAATTCAATTTAAGGAGATTTTGAATGACATATTTAATAAATATTTTCTTTTCTTTAAAATAAAATTCAGGAACAAAATTCTTTATACAAATTAAACTATAATTGAAAATTCATTTTCGACTTAGTACATATTAGCATATTAACTCAAAAAATGAGAAAATACACATTTGCTAAAAAAAAAACTCTTCTAAAAATAATCTGGTTATCTTGAAATTACAGATACAAAATTCTTTGTATTAAGCATTAAAAATGGTTAAATTTTTAAGGTCAATAACCGTTAACTTCAAATATTGTATTTCTACAGAACTAGAACACTATAAAACAGGAAACAATTGTAATGGATTATCTTTACTCATAGTTTATGCTACAGTTCCCTAGATACAACTGATATTATGACATTGTTGAAGACCTTACAGCCAAATGGATGATTTTGGATGAGGTTGCATATTTGAGATAAGAGAAACAGATTGATCATGTTGAACAATAGGCCTTCCCTGCACCATACATGGTTGTGCAAAAGTGCTGTCAACATTGATTGTTGCAAGGAACAGATTGGAGGAATAAAAGTTCTTTAAAGCCAAGAAAAAATGATTATGGGACTAGCCTGGGCTGTTCCAACAGCTTCATTGTCTGCCATCCAATAAGCTACTGCTCTTTCATACACCATCTCAAGGTACAAGGTTATGTTCACAGCAGCTTTTAAGATGTTGGTATTTAATCCCAAACATTGGTACTTCTTTAGAGTGGTGCTGTAAAACATTATGGCAGAATGACATCTTCCTTTATGGCATGTCATCTAGCGGCCAGTTTTTAACAAGAAAATACTCAGCCCTGTACAATTTGCACATCTTTAGAATGCTACTGTGCTGTTGATAATCAAAATTTGTCATAAAGTCACAAAATTTTTTGCTAACCAAACATGTAATGGACATTTTAGGCTATCAGGTTTGTGCCCCTCAAAATGTCATATCTAGAACTGATATATCACTTTCAAGAAAGGGTTTACAATTACTGATTTCAAAAAGAAACATGAAATTACTAGCCATTGATGGGTCATATGATTTTTTTAATTTTTACTGTTTAATTATTAATCAACCTTACATATGTTTAATAGCAATAACTTTTTTCATGGTGCTTTTGATTTGTTTTATTTTTCCTGAAATCAAATGCTTCAATAAATACACTTCAAATTTTTCTCATGACCAGATATGCCATTATTTCATAGAACTGAAGTTATCCAGAATTTTAAGTGCTATCCATTTCAAAACAATAAATTAAAAAATTGATTTCACTGTTGTTTAAACATTATGTGAAATGACAAAACCTTAAAAATGCACACCAAATAATAAGCAACAAAAAATGTGTACAAGTGAGAAATCTTAATTATGTAATATATATTAGAAAATCACCCATTCCATGACAATTTGTTTCACGTAATTCATAATTTATTTTAATAAAATACTTCTGAAATTTTTAACCAAACATATATTTGTACTTTAAAAAATATATTTAAAAAAGAACAGAGAACAAATTTTTATTCAACAATAAAAAATACAATTTTAAAAATTTATAGCTGACAAATTTACAGCAGTAAACAAATGTTTTGATAGCCAAAAAGAGTTATAATTTATTAACCAAAGAAAACTTTATTTTCTTTACATTTTTTTTCATGCGTTTTCATTTTAGAATCATATGCTAGTCTGCCTTCTGATTTACTTCCTTAATCATGCAAAAATTAGTTAAATTCATTATCTGAGAACAATATAAGCTTTACAATGATTAAATATTAAAAAATTAATTTTCAAATTCAAAACAAATTAACTTAAAAAAATCAAATAATTTATAAATTTTGCCATATTTTATATTTTCATTAAAAGAAAAAATCTTCTTTCAACATAAGAAAAATAACTCATCTATTAAAAATATAAAACTATAATTTATATATTACTATTTCAAATATTCTTGTATCTACATTTTCAACAAAAAAGTTCATCCATTAAAAATGACACACTAATTCATAAATATCTTTGTGTCATAAACGAATTGAAAAAAAAAACTGCCTTATTTTCATAATTCATTATTTTTATAAACATATTGTGATTTCAGATCAAGTGTATTTTGAAACAGAAAAAAAAAAGAAGAAATACAATAGATAACAGGATAACAGCATTAAATATTTGTCAGTATTTACAAGAATATTTATATACATTTACAAACTTTAAATAATGCTAAAAACATTTTATAGAATGTCCATCAGAAAATTTAAAAAATGCAAATATAATTTAAGAAAATAAATACAGCTTTTGAAACAGCCAGACTTGCATTGTTTTAAATTTTCTTTACTTTCCTGCGGTCATTTAATATCTTGCATTCTTGACTCATTCAAAATAAATTAAGAAAATGTACAAGTTAAATAAATAAATGCAAATGCACAGTTTATTGCTGCCAAAAATTAATATAATGCCTTAAAAATTATCACGGTTTTTGCCCTCTTTCTTTTTAATCTTCATCAGTGGAATCATTTTCTTCTTCATCAAGTTCTTCCATAGGAAATCTAAGAATTGCAGCAAGGCCAGAGAGTTGATCCAATTCTAAAATGCAATACAAAAAGGAGGAAAATACATGTAATTATGAAGCAACTTTACTAATAACTTTCAATATATTAATGCATTAGCAAAAAAAATTGTTTCTCCTTTAAATGAGAACTTTTTTCATAAATTTGAAATCTTATCTCTTCCTGATGTTTTAACTGTAGCTTTTAATAACATTTTGTAGCAGGCTAGTCATATGCATTCCCTATGAATATCTCAAACCTATGAACTCATCAACACCCATTCCCTACAAATGTCTCTCACAGCCTAATATGTTATGACTTTTTAGATGGTAAATTCAATTAGTATTTCTTCTTCCACTACATGCAGTTGGTTTTATATCTGTGTAATGGAATGTTTTGAGACTGGAGAACATTTTTTATTTTTAATATTTATTTCCATTACTTGAGGGTGAGTAATGTAAATAAATGGAGCATGCTCTTATGCACATGTTCTTGATGATTGATTAATTTTTATTATTATTTATTTAATTATTTATTACTACAATGCACATCCTATTAAGGTTTTACATCTATTTCCCTTCCTATTTCAAAAAGCCTGCCTTTACTCTGGATTATTTTGGCAAGAATACATTATTAATCAGAGGATGAATATTCTTGCTTGTTGTAATCTAAAACTTATGTAATAATCTAAAATGGTATAAAAAATTACAATGCTAGAAATCAAAACTTTTTTTTGTGCAAGATTCTTTTTCTAAAATTAGACAGCAATGCAGAAGCCATGTGTTCTATAGAACAGCTCCTTTCTCTTTTGCCCAATTCTGAGGAAAAGTCATAAACAAAGGTACTTTGTCACGAAAGGGTTAACAATCACAAACATATATAAAAAGTTCTTAAATTCTGAGCAGATAGCAATAAATGACTTTAATACTTTTTGTTCAGCGGCTGAAGAAAAATAAAATAGAGAACTGGATTAGTATTTTGGTAAAATGTGGATGATTAAGTTCAGTTTGATTTCAAGTAAATTAATTTTTCTTTCTTTAAGAACATTCAACAACATATTTTAATCAAATTTCACATAAAAAAAGAAAACACCCAGCATGAAATTTTTTTTCAGTTTATTAAAACTTTTTTTCTGATTACCATGGAAGATTTAATGATAATTTGTATGAAAAACTCAAAACATGTATGCAGTAACAAAAAATATCTACTTTGGTAAGTAATATTGCATAACTTTATAAACCTTTCCAAATATATTAATAACATTAGTATTAAAAATGTTTTGACACATCATATGGAAAACATAAGCCAAAATAGTTCATTTAAATAATTATAGCGGAATAAATCACCATGATCAAGAAACAAAATTCAACATGGTACTAATTGTTCAATAACTTTATTAATTTCAAAATTTAAAAGAAGTCCTATTAATTACAAACTGATTTTAAATCCAAGCTTAAAATAGCTTATTTAAATCCAGAAGAGTCGCCAATCCGGTATAGAGATCAGCGACGCTGACTGCTACACCATACGGTCTGGGTTCAAATCCTGGAGAAGGCATGGATCGTTGTAAATGTATAGTGCCTTTGCGGCAATGGGGGTACTCTAAACAGCCATCGAGCTGTATGTCCTCTTGTGAGGTTGGTAGAAGAGAAAAAGAGGTGGGTGGCCCCTGACCACCCCTAAGGTGCTCTCCCTCAAATTTGGGGTGGCACCGAGCCAAAACGTACTGTCACCTGAATGGTGCTCAAAACTACAGCTAACGACAGGCATACATCTAGCCCTTTGCCACAATGAATTTTGTGGGCCTTGATATGACAACGTCAGACAAGTGGCCTTAGTAACAGCACAATACAGCAAAAAAATCCAGAAAATAAGTTAAGAAAATGCTACCCTTACACCACAAAATATCACTTTTTTTTACAATATTCTACAGTTTTTGCCAGAATACTGTACAAAATTTTAAAAGCACTTATCTAAGTTTTATTGTCATAGTACAAAGAAAGCAGAGTTATTGACTAAAAATATATTACTTGAATATCATAAAATAGAACACCAAAACTAGGATAATTATCATTAAAAAAACTACTCAAACTTTTTAATAACATAGTAATTTTTAAATGCTTAGGTTCATTAAATAAAATATTCTATATTATAGGCGTACATGAATGAATCACAAGTGTAACAAATCAAATGGTTTTACTTATTTAAAAACAACAAATTACATTAAATGTAGAAGTATCATATGGTAAGTGAATTGGGTAAAAAATATTAAATAGGAAAAATAAATAAATAAAAATATAATAATAATTAACTGCTAATTAAATTTTTAAAGATTTAATTAGCAGTTAATTTCAGTAATTTTTTAATTAATTTAAGAATTTTTTTTATAAAATCACATGATTATTAAGAATTTAAAATATTTCTTACGTTCGCCAGATGGATGTAAACTGGAAAACAATTTAACTTCTCCACCATTTTCTCTCACACTATCTACCAATTCAACAAAGCTTTTTCTTTTGGCAACATCATTACATCTGAAATATTTTTTAAAAAGTAGTTTAAAATAATACATATTAGCTTACATAATTATATATAAACAAATGAACAAAGTTAAAAAAATTTTGCTGAGAAATTTGACATTTAAAAAAAATTCTTTCTAAAAGAAAAGAAATTGACATTTTTGAAACAGGTTTCACATCAAATAAATTTAAGCAAATACATTTAACAGAAAATATCCATCAACAAAAATTAGAATTTTTAAACAGGGAGCTACTGATACAGTATAAAAAGTGCAACTCGAGTGATACTTATTTTTATATTTTTCAAAATAAAATGAATAATTCAGTTTGAAAATATTTTTCCTTAAAAAAGCCTCATTAAACAAAATTTGGAACACTTTATACAAGACAAATTTGAAATACATAAATAATACCAAGTACGTTAATAATAATATTTTTAAAAGAAACTTCTTTTATCAATTTTAAAGCATGCCCTTGATTGTAATTTTATCTGTCAAATAGCTTGCAAGCAAATAATTTTTTGTAGACCATTATATAACTTTTAAAGTTTCAATATGTTCACAGTGAAGCGGAAAAATAAAAAATAAGCTAGATATTAATTTATGACAGAAAAATTATACACTTTTTTTATTTCTGATTAACTTATATAAACCACTTTATTGATATATAAGCCTTTTAATGATATAGAAATAAATATTTAACTATGAAAGTATAACAGTATAAATAAATTCTACAGTATGTATTTTGAAACGTTACCTAAATAATTTGTCACTAATAAGCAATGTATCGATTGCTTGAGCTTCATTGGCTTTCATTACATGATTTACACCATAAAAAGCTTTACAAGGTTCAGTCATTAACATATTGTAAAACTGTTCTAGACATTTTACTTCTCCAGCAGCTTTTGTATCTGCTAGTTTATTTGCTATTCCTGGATCAGCTAATACTTCTGTTGGGGAAAAATATAAACTTTTAAGAATACTTTGAAAAATGAATGTTGTGCAAAAAACATGGAAAAAATTTTTAATAGCTACTGTTTAATATTATAAGTAAAAGAATTCTTATGCATGCAGAGAGGATACAAAAACCTGTTATGAGGGGGTGTGATATTTGAAAATACACTGTATACACCACTAATTGTAAGAAATTTTCAAAAATAAGAACTTATATTTTATACTTTTAAAAAGCATTTAAAAAATAAAAATGTCAGCTAAAATCTATGATTTATGTAAATTTTTGCTTAATTCTCCTTTTTATAAATATTTTTACCTTAAACTTAGAAAATTACTTTGAGTTAGTTACTGATTACTAAATATTTTAAGTTTCTTAGTTCTGCAAATATATGTTAGATTATTTTTAAATATAAAAAGGTAACAGCAATTAGCAACTTTAAGCTAAAGTAGTAAATTTACATTCACAATCATTATGTAATTAGATATATGAATTTTAAAAAGTATTGATTAATAATTTTAAAAATAAAGCAAATACCAAATTTAGACTTGTCATTAAAAAATAATTAGACAGTTGAATTTGGATCTCTCCCAAACAGAACAATTCATTATCACCAAGATGATTTCATTCTTTATTATGAAATTTCCATATATACTATACTAAAAATTAAATATAAAACATAAAATAAAACTTAAATCATAATACATAAAATACATATACTTGAATGATTCTTGACATGAATCTAGTCAAATAAAAATAATCAAATGAATATTGAGTAAAAAATATGCATAACTTTGAAATATGAACTTATATTTTGTTTACCTTTTAAAGAGTGTTTAAAACCTGAGGATGAATGCACTAATACAAAAAGTCCTTTATTTTCTAAAATAGTTTTATTATCTGTCTTTTGGGCCACTTGTATCATGTATTCAAAGAACTGATCCTACAATGAAACAAAAGAAATCAGGAAAACATGTGTTTTAACAAATACATTTCCAGCCATTTTTTAAAATCATAGACATTTTTTTTTTCAACTTTCTTGAAATTTTCTTTTATTATTAATCACTCAAGTAAATAATGAAAAAAAAATTTTTTTTTTAAGAAAATTTTCATTATTGTATAAATAAACAGAATATCTATGCTTCTAGGCACTTTGTGATACTATACTTGGAGAAATATTTCTTTTTATTCAACAACATACAAACAAATTCAATGTGCATCATAACACACACACATAAAATTTTCTTTAACAAAGACTTTTTTTAAAATGTACATTTGGGGTCCCCTTCCCTCTCTCAAAAATTAGCAATTTCTCAGAAATAGCTGCACACAACTAGATATAAATACTAAATTTAGGAAATGGAATATTTTCCTCACAAAAAGTATTTATTAGTTTCTATAATTTATTTAATGAATAACTCTGCTTCAGATTTTATTTATTTTTGATTTTAAATCTGAATCATTATTAATGGCCTATATTAATACAAAACTTAAAAAATTAATTTAGCATAAAAACCATTAAAAAAAATATAAAATACTAAAGAGAAACTTGCAAAATTTTCAGTATATACACACAAATAAAATACTGCTATATAAGCAAATTTGTTTCAATTTTTTTTTTATCAACTTAAAATAGGAAAAGGATTCTTCAAACCAACAACTAATATGCAAAAGAAAAAGAAAGATCTGAAATAATGCAAGCATTATGCCTGATACATTGAAAAGAGAAAAAGAAACATTCAGACTACAGGCATAATTATTAAACAAATTTTAAGAGAAAAATATAAAAACCTGATTTATTAAATTATGCATAATAAATTGCAATGAAATCAAACATGATTGTTGATTAATATTGCATTTTGATTTTAGAGGGTTAGTGGAAATGGGTCTTAATATTTTTGAAATAAAATCAAATATGACACAAATTTGAACTAAATCCAACACTTAAAAATTATTTATATGTCAATTATTTCTAAATTTTTTTTGTTTTAAATAAATTCATAAAAAAGAGAAATTATTTTTTAAAACTAGTAATTTAAAATAAATAACTGAAATTTAAAAAAAAATAAGAATAAAAAAAGTTAACTAACATACTACTTTTAAGTAATTTTTTTAAAAAAATCAAAATCATAAAAAAAAAAATTTTAAACAATCAACATTTTACACTTTTAATTTATACTTTTAAAAAATTTCTTTAATCACTTGTTTATGGTGTTTTCCTGTATATATAAATTAGAGGGGGAATGCATAGATGAAATTATAGAAAATTTTTCAATAAACTAAAATTAAGAAGCAAAAATTATTACTATTAATACAGTTACATATTAATATTATATAAATTAAAAAATAATTTTAAAACAAATTTTGTTTCTATTAGACTGATTAACAGGACACAAAAGTATTCATTAAATTAAAAATTAAATTATATTAACTAAACAAATTAAAAATCTTTATTTCAGAAAATTTTGAACATTGAAATTAGTTTACTATACATGAAAAAAAAATTACATAACATCAGACATGAGCAATACATCAGAAATACAGATAAAACACATAAATATATGTCACAAAAACAAAAGGAAAATACCTTCACAAATCCAGGACTGGCAATCAGAATACATTTGACAACTGGAAAGAAATTATTCAAAAATACAAATTATGTTCTGAAAGAATGATTTTTAAAAAAAAGAGGGAGAGAGAGAGATAACAATATAGTTAAAAAAATGAAAACTCTTACCATCAAAGTTAATATGTCTGATCACTGCCTGATAAACTGCATCAAAAAATCGTTCAAGTCCCTAAAAAGTTACATTTAAAACTATATTATAAGTACACTAACATAAAGTTTAGTTTTTTAACCTGTTCAATTAATTTAACTTATTGAAATATTTTACATTTAACAAATACCCATATAGATTAAAAATAATTTAAATATTCTTATACAAAAACGTTTTTCAATACAAATTTTAACTTCCATGAAACATGGTATTCATTTTCTAAAACCATTTGCCTTATTTTCAATTTTTATAACATATATATAGTTTAAAAGGTTGGCAGAAATCAATTTTTTAAACAAATATTACATTTTTTTGCACTTAAATTGATAATATTTCCAGATGTTTAATTATATATGTGGATTCAAACATAAACATATAAATACATAGTGACTATTGTTTTCATAGAGAAAAAAAATACTGAATGATTCTTTTTAAAAAATAAAATAGACACATAATTTATTAAATCAATAATTTAATAATTAGAAAAAAAGAATATATTAATAATTCATAAAATTGTATTGAACTAATTTATACACAATTACATTTATATAATGTATGGATATTTGAAGCCCAGTGGCCGAGTGATAGTGTATCACACTTCCACGCTACAGGTCCGGGGTTTAAATCCTGAGCTGGGCAAGGCCGACTCAGCCTTTCATCCCTTCAGTGGGTTGATAAATGAGTGCCAAGCTTGCTTGGGAACTGAACACTGGGGTTTTCATGTCAGATTGACCACTTGACCAAAACATCTGCACATGCACCCCAGCACCTAAGGTCATGTAAACTGAGATAGGCATTGTAGGCCTTTGTCCTCATGGGCTGCTGTGCTACTGAGTTCAGTTCAGTATGAATATTTAGGGACAAAAATGAAAATAGGAAAATGCCATAAGCAGACAAAAAAGAAAATATCAGTAACAAAATGTTATTTTTTTTACTACACCATAAACCTTTTTAAAATTAATTGATGAATAAGTCTGATTTTGTTTAACTGATAACGTAAATTCTATCCTTGAAATGAAATCCAGTTAAAACTATCATCTGATTAAAAAAAAAAAAAATATTTCAGTATATTCTGATGTAACCAAATGCTGTCTTTGTTATACAATTATCGTGTCAGAACACATGAGAGATTTGTTTTTCTACCGTTGGCTGGATATTGCAGCATTTGGTGACATCTTTTCATGTGACAAAATTGGTTAACTGTATACTTCATAAGTACTTGAATTTGTTACACTACCAATGAGGTTTCAATAGCTATACAAGGACAGGACACACTAAGATCAATAAATTGACAGAAAATAAAATCATAAGAAATTGGGTAGGAATTTTCCTCAAGTGGATAAACTGATTGAATACTTATAAGTTGATAAACATTGATGTATGGATTGTTGCAATACTCTTAGAAAAAAATCCTAAAATGCATCTTTTATGCAACAATTAATACAGGACATGTTTTTTCCTCAGAAAATACAATTATTTATAAAGTAACAAAACTGGTTGCACCTTATCATGCTGTGTACACATTCCTTTCCTTTTACGTGGAATATTGACATCAAGTTTGGCACGCACAATTGTCATACTAGAAGTAACCAAACATACATGTGCAAGACCTTCTTGCATTACAATTGCAGCAAGATCTGCATGCTGTGCTGGATCACATGCCATGTCTGTATGAAAAAAATACAAGACACAAAATATTAAGTACAACATGTTTTAAAGAGCTATTTAGCACAAGAAATGCAATATAAGAATAAGATAATACATGAAGAGTAAAAATAAAGTACCATACTATTGTTCATAGATCTCTAAATAAAAAAATATAAAATTCAAGTTAAATTTTTTTTAAAATCTAAATGTTTGTTATTTTATTTCAAAAAATTTAATATCTGAAACAGAGCTTTCATATAAACATCATTAAAACAAAATTACATGAACAATTTTGTCTATTAAAACTATGAAATATTTGTGAATAAATCATGTTCTGATTTTAAAATAGATGCTTTAAACAGAAAGTACCTTCTTGCTGGTTATTTATGACATTGAGTGCTCAAGGAACATACTGTACCAGACACAAATGTCCTATATGATACACAAATTGTTCTTTAAAATACTTTAAGCAATTTTTGACTCAAATAAAGATAATATAAAATTGTACCTTTTAATTCATGCCAAGCTTGAATTTTTTTAAAAAATAATTCAAATATTATACCATGTTTTGCTTTACCTATTCTTTCAAGAGCTATGGTATCCCAGCATGCTTTTGCGAGAGTAAATTTACGATTAAGCTCTAAATTCATCGTGTGATATGCTCCCAACTATTAAGAAAAGATTAAAAACTTATTTAGGTAAAATTTTATTAAAAAGTACAAATAATAAGCTTAACAGAACAAAAGTAATTTCACTTTATACCTTAACAAACTGATTTTCCTGAATATTTCTTCCTTTTACCCTTAACATACATGCTTGTGTATCAAAATCTATGTCCTCCACTCGAATTGTTAATGTCGTTCGTACTCTGCTGCTTGCAGTACTCCCAGTAGCAGATTCAGTAGTAACTTTTCTAAAAGAAAAACGAATAATGAAATACATAACTTTTCCTTAGCATTATACATAGAACAGGCTCCTTACATAGAACAGGATTTATTTTATGCCTGAAAAAGGCAGGGAAAAAAATATCACTTAAAAATTATTATGAATTTTTTTTTTTTGTAAAACAGATAAAATTTAAGGAGGTTGAAAATATAGAAGCACTTTTTTTTGCACAAAAAATTTTTAATATACTGCATCAATGAAAATAATACAAGTGTTGGGACTTAGTAGTGCAGATTTATGCCACTAGATGGCTGCACCATATAGGATGTCAACTTAGATGAGGGATGGCCAATCTTTTTGGGTAGATTCCAAGCTTTAAATTTTTATTCTCCACACACTTTCTTTATTTTCCAACACAGATAACCCCCATTCCTCCACAGCAATTTTACTTTTAAATTCTCATAAGGTCGCAATTTTAAATTTAATTCTTAACTTCAAATTTTTAAATTTTATTTAATTACCCACTCAGTCATGTGGCAAGCTCTATTAATAAAGCTCAACATAACCTCAAAGATAGGGGATGAAGACCTCAGCAGAAATCATGTGCTCCGATTATCATTAAACCTTGTTTTAGGGAAGAGTGCCACCATCCGATAAAAAAAATAATGCATGCCACTTTCAGCTTTTCGAATAAAAATATTAAAGGTGAAAATATGTTACTTATATGCTTATATAATGAGATTTTTACATAAATAGCACATTTTTTTAGGGAAATCTAAGTAGGTTATCATAATATTGGTGAGAAAAGCTAAATCCAATGGCCAATTTTCATTCTGGCAAGTCCACTTCATTTGAAAAGCCAGTGCACACAGCAAAGAAGAATATTCTCTATATGATAATTTTCTGTTGTAATTCACTTAAGTATGTGACGGATCTGTATTGTTCTTTACTAATCCTCTACATATTTCTTTCAACCAATCTCCACCGGGAGCCAAAGCGTGATTTATGCAAATGAGATATTTTATATAAGTTCGGGTTTCGAGAGTTAATAAGAGGATGAAATGAAATGAGTAAGGGTTGTCAAGTGAAGAAGTAAGTTTTGTAAAGTAAAGTGAATCGAAGCATCGGGAATCCAACTCACAGTTGTTGATAAAATTAGTCCGTAGAAAAGCTATGGGAAAAGCTGAAGATAGAAGTCGGATATTAAAGAGGGAATTCTAGCCTTGATCCGATCCAAGTGACCTACAAGACGAACCTGCTGTAGTTTAAGAAATCAGGTTAATGATTTAAGAATTGTAATTACGTATACGTGTGTAGCTGTAGTTGTACGTGCTTATCTTTCGTGGATTCAGTTTAGATTTTGTAGTTCCATAATTAGTGACCCCTTCTCATTCTCCACTGTGTTTTATTGTCCTTAAAATTGAATAGTGTTTATGTAATCTCCTTAATTAAGAGTTATCAATAAATATAGTGATTTATTAAGATGTCTATGGAATTCTTTAACCCAGCTACACGTTCTGAACCTAATAATACTGGAAGGGGAGTTGATAATCTTAGGGGAGGTTATATTACATGACAAGTATATTTAAAATAAATTGTGAGTCTTGTTTTGTTTTTTTTGTCACACAACCACATTTCAAAAAAGTAGTGAAAAGAAATTGTTACTCATAATTATCTTTTAAATTTTTTAAATTTTTCAATAAGTCATCATGTGTTACTGTTACAGCTCTGCCATGCCACACGTTGGGCCGCCCTTAACTTAGTTTCCCTGGTTACATCAGTGGCGTAACGGAAAATAACTGGGTCCCCCCGCAAGGTCAGATCTTGGGCCCCAAGCTGGATCTTATGTGTGTATATATATACATATACATATACTCGCCGGAGAAAGTCTGCGTTAACCTACGACTGCTTACATAAACAAAGAAAAACAATTTTAAAACTGGAATTGAACGTTTTTTAAAATTATATTTTACTAGCTTTTTTCCGTGACTCCGTTCGTGTTGATATCTTAAAAAAAATATCGAAGTCATAATCATCAGCATTAGAAAGTAAATAAAATATTATGATAATTTTTTATTGCTTCACTGGGACCATAAAAATTTTAAAATTCTAAAATTGAGCAAAGGAAAAAAATTTGAAGACATACGAGGGGGTAAAGGGGAAATAACATAAGATAGTATTTATAATATCCATTAAAATGGGAAATCTAAAGACAGATAACCTGGTAACTTGAACAAAAACGAACACTTAGAGACTGTAAAATAATTTTTGATGTGAAATTCTTACAAATGAAAACAAAAGTTACCTTAATCTTGGTTTCTGCATCCTGGGAGGAGCTTGATCTAAAGTTTGATTATATTCTGGCATAAATACTGCAACTTTTAATAAGGAGAATTTTTTTGTAGGATGCAAAAATGATTCCATGAAAAAAGAAATAAAAAACTGATACATTCCATTATGCTTTCTTCTCTCATTATGCTTCATTTGATTGATTACTCATAAATCTAGACCAAAATTTCATTTAAAATCCTTCCTGTGCTTTTCCAAGTATCGTAATATTACTTTACTTCAAAACACATAACAGATGTATGCTATTTACGACTTCGCTAAATAAAAATCAAATACATGAGAAAGGGAGAACTAAAGACAGCGATTTGTTGCTTCATGAAAAGTAAATCATATCTTTTTCCCCCTCCCTACAGTTAATGTAAAGTATATTGTAATAACAGTGAGAATTTGTATACCTTCCTAGCATTTTATCTGATTTTTTTTTATCTGTCAGTAGTTTAAGTTTAAAAAGAAAACCCGCTGAAGAAAAGTATCTCTCTCGTCACGGGGATTACAGCAAATAAAAAAAATATTTTTTGATTTGGTTATTGGATCAAAGACATCAAAAAGCGTATTAAAGCTTTGATTTTGAATGACTTAAGATCGCCAATTGGAAAATCGCTTAAGAATTTGATTTTGAAAAATGCAAAGCGAATTTTGAGAAAATCTACGTTAATGGTGTCAGTCAGGCTTTAGCCCCCCCCCCCCGCAGTGTGGGGTTGTACGTTATGCCATTGGGTTACATATAGAGCAGTGGACCCTAACCAGTACCGATCTGTGGATCAAACAGTAGTGGACTGCACAAGGAGTATTACATATTTCCATTTTATGTATGGGGGTATTCATCTCGGGTATATGCAATTTTTTATGGAAATCACTTTAGATTCTATATTGAATCACTTTGCATTCTTTGTTTGGTGTGACTGTGTTTTATTTCGAATGTATGCTTAAATAAAATAAAATTAAAAGTATTAAAACAGTCAAAAATAAACATTTAACATCCCTTCTCAGTTGGCTATGGGTAAAATTATCAAACATTGACCGGTCCACAGCACTTGTTGGGGAACACTGATACAGAGGACCAATTCATCATAATAGACCTTTAAAATGTATATAGTATTGTATAATTTATTTCATCATGTGTTTGATTTATAAAGGTACTTATAACATAAAATAGTATTTATAAAAAAAAAATTAATCAGTTTCAAATTTTTTTTAATGTTACACACACACTATAGATAAACTTAAGTACTCACATTAATATTTTCATGCACGCATGTGCATATTACACATTTTAAAAATACATTAAAAAAATCTTAAATTTATACAATTCCAAAAATTTTTTTTCCTCAAAAATCTACAAAACAACATTTTACATTGTATATTACAAACATTACATTTTACATTGAATATTGTATCTACTTTTAATGATAAACAATAAATTCTGATTCAAACTGAACTTAAACAAAGGAAAGAGAAAAATTTAATATGCATGTAGAATATTTTTTTTAAAAAAAAGTTCAAGAATTATTAAGGTGTAGATAACTTTTTCATCAAATTGCTCATAATACCATTAAAATTTTTTAAAAATCAGATTTATTATTAAATAAAGAGTACATTAATATAAAAGAGAAAATGATACTATCTACTATACCTAATAGTAGTGCTTCTCAATGTATCTCCTTCAGCTATTAGATTATAGGCATGCCACATATCTTCAGGATCTTCTGGTATTAGGGTCACAGACCTAATAACAAATAACAGAATAAATTTTTACATAAATGCAAAAACCATAAACTGTAATTCATAATATAAATTTTATAAGTAATTCTATGTAAATTTTTTTGACTTTTAATCATTTGATGAAAATACAATTCTGCTATATACCATATTTACTTGAATCCAAGCCCCACTTTTTCCCCAATATTAAAGCTACTGAAAATTGGTTGCAGCTTAGAATCAAATTTTTTAAAAAATGTATTGGATGGGGCAATGAGAGCAATTACAGGTTCTAAGCTATGTTACACTATTTTTCATTTTCTACAAAGATTTGTTGAGAATTTGGGGTGCGGATTAGATTCAAGTAAATACAGTGCATATATATTTAAGATAAAAGCTACATTTAATTAAAATTTCAAGTTGAAAAATGTCATAATTCTAATTATTTTTTTATTTAGATGTGATTTATAAATATTATTTACATGTTGATAAATATTTTTCAAAAAAACTTCATACAATAGTAAGATACTTATGATAATATTGAATAATTAATATAATGCTCCTTATCAACATCAGGGGTGGCCAACCTTTTTGGGAAGCGTGCCACAATCGGATTAAAAAAAATTTCGCGTGTCACCTTCAACTTTTTCACCAAACTAAAAAATAGACAAAAGGGAAAAAAATTTTACTTATAGGCTTATTATGGGTTATTTACACCAAAAACATACTTTTAAATGCAAGTTCTATACAGTGAAAATGAAAATGGTATAACAAATGAAACAAAAGTACCGTAATTTCGCACGTATAGTCCGCAGACACGATTTTATATAAAAAAAATTCAAAAATCGTCAGATAGTCCGCACCACCGGATAGTCCGCGGACTATACGTCCGAAATTACGTTATTTTAATACGGCAATATGAATGTATTTTAGAAACAAAGAACTAAGTATAAATAGAAAAAAAGTACTTCCTTACTAATATACCTTCAGAAATAAAACGCTAAATACAAATAAAAAACAGTGCTTACTAATTAATCATATATTAATTAATCACACATTCTACTACATTAATGAAAACCTTCAAAGTCCGATTCATCGGTATCAGAATTAAACAGTTCCGATATATTTTCGGGAAGAGTGTCCGAAAGTTCATTTTCAGCATCACTATCTTCACTGTCAGTGATTTCCTCGCTTTCACTATCAATCCCAGCTTTTATAAATCCTGATCAGATGGTAGACACTAACACTTTTCCAGGATTTATCGACCCATTCGGCAACTTCAGTGTTTCCTCCTTTTGTACAAGTATGTAAACCTTCCGACATCCAGTTCTCCCAGCAAGCACGTACGTGAAACTTGAAACTTCTGTTCACGCTAATATCCAGAGTTTGCAGGATTTTTGTTAAACCTCCTGGAATAATGCTAAGCTCAGCACCGATGTTTGTTTTTTTTAGCTTCCGCCTTTACACTGTCTTTTATGTGTGCCCTCATGGAATCCATAATAAGTACTCCTATGGAATTGAAAAAGGCACCTTCTCTCTTCTTCCAAACTTCTTGAAACCAATCGAGCATAATGTCCTCGTTGCACCAACCTTTTTCATTGCACCGTATTACGACGCTTCGAGGAAAATTTTTCCTTGGAATTGTTTTTCTCTTAAAGATTAAGAGCGGCTTCAACTTTGTGCCATCAGCACAGCAGGTGAGCATCACTGTGAAATTGGTCTTTTCTTGATCGGTTGTTGTTATTGATACTACTCATTCGTTCTGCACTATGCTCTATGGTTTATTATCGATACATCCGAATGTTTTCTTGGAATCTCGCGCTTTTTTTTTATTTGATCATCGGCAGTTCACAACAGCGTTTTTTTTTTAAATTTCGACGATTTTAACTGTGAACAACCAGCGTATTATCCGCACTGGTGGATAGTCCGCAGCTTCAAAAATTCGCATTTTAAACACAGATAGTCCGCGGACTATACACGCGAAATTACGGTAGAAACTTATATTTTATTGTTGATAAATTTTTACAGGATCAGTCAGTTAGCTAAGGTACAAAATAAAAATAAGCAACTTGAAACATTTATTTTTAAATGATTACTAAGCAGTCTCTTTATGTGGCTTTTGAATCTGTAGTTTTTTTACTAAATCATCTATATTTAGATTATAGTTCGTGAAGATGCTAACAAAATTAGGTGTTTTAGGTGCATATCAGTTAATTTTGAGCGGTATTTTGATTTAATTACGTTCATAACAGAAAACATTTCTTCACAAGCATATGTTGATCCAAACCTACAACAATATCTGATCGCTAAATCATGTAAATTCGGAAAATTACTTGGTGGCACAAATTTCCAAAATTCGATGTAATTCGGATCATTTGCGGTTAAAATAATTTCCTTATATTTGCTTTTCAGAGTAATATGGTGCTGTAGGTGAATAATTTCAATTTGTACCTGAGGCGGGTAAGAATGTCTTGAAGAGAAATCAAAAAAGGATTAGTGAAAAGTTTAGTATTTTTATCATCTTTAAAATCCTCAAACCTGGCACTGAAAGAATCCTGCAAAATGGATATTAAATTTTTAAATCTATCATAGTTTGAAACATTACTAACTTTGGCAGATAATTCCTGCATGAATGGGAAATGAGTTAATTTTTTCTCTCGAAAATCCAGACAAAAAAGCAAAAGTTTGTTCACAAAAGAAGATATATGACCAACTAGGGTAGAAAAAATACAACTTTTTCCCTGTAATCTTAAATATAAATTGTTTAAATGTTCTATTATATCGGTAAGAAAAGCTAAATCCCACAGGCAATTTTCACTCCTGAGGAGTGAGTATTCACTGGGCAGTTCATCGTTTTCATCCAGATATTCTAACACATTCTCTCAAACTCAAAATCTCGCAAGTGAACTTCATTTGGAAAGCCAGCGCACACTACAATTGAAGGAGTAACTCGCCATTTTCTTCCGTTTCTTTGGGGAAATGGCGAAAAGTAAATAGGGAAGCGTACAAAATATTTGTCGATTCAGAGCACGAGCTCGTATTTTGTTGATACAGCGCACCACAGGGTCAACAACGAAAGACAAGTTTAAGTCCTTGGCACAAAGAGCTTCTTGATGAATAATAAAATGATACTTGAAAACTTTTCTTCCCAAATAATTTTCAAGCAATGCAACAAAACCTTTTATTCTGCCAACCATGTAAGGCGCTCCATCTGTGCAAACACTGTCTAATTTTGTCCATTCTACTTTGTTAATTTCAATTACATTTTTAACTTTCTTAAAAATGTCTTCACCTGTAGTCAAAACTAGTTGGCGCAAATCAAGAAGTTCTTCCACAGTATCAAAATTTTTGTTCGTGTAACGCACAAAAATGCTTAATTGCGCATTGTCAGTGATATCACAGCTTTCATCCAAAGTTAATGAAAAATATTTGCAATTTTGAAGTCCAGAGACAATTTGCGTTCCACCATCCTGGCCCATGCCATCTATACGACGCATGATGGTATTTCTGGACAAAGCTATTTTATCAACCATATTTTTGACATTAAGATCGCCAACATTTAGGGTGAAAATTAAAAGGCTGCTTTTTATTATTTCGTCATCAGAATATGGTTTTTTCTTGCGGGCTAACAACAAAGAAAGTTCATAAGAAGCCTACACCATGGTTTCCATTTCATCCTTTCTCTTCTGGAACATAGATTGTTGGCCGTCTAAAGATTTCTTTTTTTATTGATGAATTCCGTTCGCAAACTTGATCCAACAGGATATTTGCTGTTGAAAACACTATGCAGTTGTTTGAAATGACGCTCCAAATAAAAAAATTTTGGAACTGCTGTACAAA
This sequence comes from Trichonephila clavata, assembly GCA_019973975.1. Taxonomy (NCBI): domain Eukaryota; kingdom Metazoa; phylum Arthropoda; class Arachnida; order Araneae; family Nephilidae; genus Trichonephila; species Trichonephila clavata. The sequence goes on along the minus strand of BMAO01021225.1, from coordinate 74,185 downwards.
TTCCACATATCAAACAAACAGGCTTGAAAGCATTTTGATGTGTAAACAAGTATTGTTCTTCCCAGACAATTTTAAAATCACATGCTGTAATATCCTCTTCACAATTTCTTTTCGATGTCAAAGGTTTACTCATAAACATATTGAAAATTTTAAAAAATTTAAACAACTACGCTCAACACTAAAATTTAAAAACAATTGTAGAAAAGGAGAAAAGCTAAATCTCTTGTTAAACAGAGTTTAAAATCAACTGAGTCTGACAGCTAGAAACTATTTGCCAATGTTACGCTACAAATTTTCTAAAATCCGAATCCAGGATTCTGATTAGTCAAGGATGCAAGTTCACACTCCCTCTGCTTTACAAAGTGGCTACTTTGTGCAGATAGAATTACTTCTACCGTATCAACAACTACGCTCCTAATATATTACAGAATTACTTCTTGACACTACAGAAATCGTAAATAGCCAACATCTCCGGAAAAACCTTTTCATCTGTAATCATTCTGACAGCCGATAGCTACAAAATTGAGCCCTGCATGGGGAAGCTGAAATTTGAATGGAAACCTGAGATGTTAAAAATTAACCGCCCCCGAGAGAGGGTGACTTTTTGGGCAGTTTTGACCGTCCGAGAGAGAGAGAGAAATTATTTGTTTTTAGTCTCACGTTACTCAACACTTTTCTCGGAATGTTACAAAGCAGTAGAATTGTAAGTTTTGGAGCATGATCTCATTTTTGGCGTTTTTCTGAAGAAAAGAAAAATCTTGCTTAGCGCCCTTAAAATCTCACACTGAAAATTTCTGTTTTTTACATATTCTCTTCATGACAATTTTTTTATTGTAATTCAATTAATTCAGTAATATTTTCATAATATTTTTGTAATTTTTCAAAAAGCCTTCATGTGTCACAGTTACGACCCCTGCGTGCCACACACAAACATTTTTAAGCAATTTATACCATATTATTCATGACATCAAAATTCTATTAAACGTCTGACTTATTTCTTACCAACATCACTTACTCTAGTTATTAAATAATAATTTTTGTAATTTGGTAACACAATAATGCTTATAATCTAGTTACAAAAACTTTTTTCATATATAAACATATCACACCCTTACCATTAACAATTACTTTCATATGATTGAAAACTATGCAAAATTTTAATAGCCTAATAATTCATTTTAGATTCTTCTTTTAAATAATATGCAAGACATAAGCTGTGACACAAAAATGTAAATATGATTAAATTACTTATTAATATAATAGATATTTAACTCTATGAAAAGTTTTTTATACATGTATATACACAAGTGCAAGTTTAAATTATCAACATTATAGGGAAAATTAAATTTATAAAAACTACTATATAAAGAAAAATAATTCTTTAGAGCAATGGCGAACATAGACCTCTCTTATAAGGATCGGGTTACATTCTAAAAAACATGTATACGTGAGCGTGAAGGGGTAATGTCTATGGTGAAAATTAAAAATTTGTTGGTCTACAGGGAGGAGGAGGTTGTGAACCCCCAAATCCTCCCATTGTGTATGCCACAGCATTAGAGAAACTAATATCCTGCAGAATATGCAAATAATAAAAGGCAAAAAATATCATACAATTCTTTCATTTTTTTTATAAATAATTTTTTAACATGTAGCTTACAAAAGCACAATTAATCCAGCTTATATGTAATACAATTTAATACATCTTTCAAACACCGCAAACATAAAAAAATCAAGATAACTTTTCTTTTCGTATCTTTATGGCATAGTTTAAATTTGATTAACAAAATATATTCGTTTGTATACAGAACTGCAAATTTTAAAAATAAGTCAACTACAAAAATTGATATAAAGATAAAATTGTTGATACTGCAGAGAATTAAAACACTTCAATCGTTTTAAAAAGTAAAAACATAATTAATACGAGAAAAAAAAACATTTGTTAAGAAATGGGTACAAGTTCGATATACGGACTTTTTTCAAAAATCGCCAAATTTTTTTTCCGGCGACAACAGTTGCCAAGGGAAGCACAGGGTTGCATTCCCCCCCCCCCCGCCTTTCCCCTTAGCCGCCAGGAAACGCCGCGATACTCCCCCCCCCTCTCCCTTCCTCCTGACTAAACAGTTTTGCAAAGTTCCTGTCTTTGATCTAAGTTTACCTCCCCCCCCCCGCCACCTCTGTACGAAAATTAATGGTGGGGGATTCTTTTTAACTTTAATAGAAGCATAAAAATGAAACATGTAATATTTTTTCCTACATAATATTAAACTAAAAAAGTAGTGAAAGGACAAATTTTTATAGAACTAAATGTAAATAGTTAATGATTATTTTAGCAATACTGCATTGAATTTAAGAATAAAAATCTATTTTTTTAAGTGATTCAGAATAGTAATGAACAAATTGTTCTATTTATCACCATTAAGCCTAGAAGAGAAACATTAAAATTTAACATATTAAAGCAAATTAACATTAAAATTAAAGTCATAAATTAAATATAAGAAGAATCTTTCTTGCTTACATTGAATAAAATAAATATAAATAGAATTAACTTACCTTGCAGCACTTTATATATAAAAAATTGTCACACAATGGCCAAAGTCATCACTTGTCAGCAAGATAGATTGTGGTAAAAATCATGGTGATAAAAAATCTTGATTAAATTCCCCTTTTAAAGAATTTGACCTAAGCCCCTCTCAGCCCAGTTGATGTCCCTAACAATTTTTAAAAACTTATTGAAACAATCCACTTCCTGCTGTTTGCTTCATTTTCTAAACTTATATACAGCAACAAATGAAATTTTAAATCTATTTTTCTATTGCAGGTAGGGAGTGAATCTGTAACATGCTTCCAAGTGCCTTCTATGGTATTTGTGTGGCAATTCGTTACTGGATTTACAAAATGAAGGCTATGATTTAACGTCAAATGATCAAACCTTCTTGTATTAAATTTTTAAATGCCTTCCATTTGTTGGAAAAATCATAGTTCCAGGCTCTATCCATTCCTTTAAAATGTTGACTAGAATCTCACAAGATCTGTTGTGTACTGCTTCCCCTCTGAATTCGATTTGTCGACTTCTGCATAATATAGAATAACTTCAATGACAAATTGCCCCCAATCTGCAACTGTACCAGAAGATAAATAGAAATAAGCGTTGGTCTGTTTTGTTCTGGTTCCCATGATCAAATGATAAGTGAGACGAAAAATCTCATTTAATTTTAGTTTGCTGCAACTGAACCACAAGTCAAGATGTATGGTTTTAGTTGAACTACAAGCCATGATGTATGGTTTTAGTTGAACCACATATCTTGTTATTCCTGGAATTTCTGCTAATCTATGATTAACCATCTAAAATAGAATTTTTCTTCTCAAACTTCATCAGAACATTACAATTTCAGTAAAAAATTCTAATTTAATCAGATGAGTTTTTCTTGCAAAATCTAAAAATAGTTTCCTATCCCTACATATTTCATAAACAAAATCAAGATTAAATACTCCCTTTTTCTCCCCCAATGTGGCCTTTTTGCTAGAAAATAAAACAGGAACTGTTTTTGACAGAACTTTCTTATACTTGGGATAAACACTGCAAATAGTCCCATGGTTAGAGGGAACAGGTTACAATATTTAGAGGTAAAATAAAATAACAAGGTTTTTAAAATTTAAATTAATCTCTTAATAAATTAATAATAATAATGTAAAAATTGATAGTCAGCCTTTTCTATAACTGGAATAATTTATCAATAAGTAAAAATGAATGTTAATAATAAAAGAATATATTTCCTAATAATGACAGAATTTAGTCAACCTAAGCAATAATTAAATAATTTTTCAGTAATTAAAAAGAAATATTAATAAGTAATATGAATAAGAAATAAGGTAATAATAATAAAAGAATTGAAATACAACCTAATAATGAAAGAATATTCAACCTAATCAATAATTAAAAATAAACTTTAATAAATATTAAATAACTATTTTTTATAAATAATTTTAATATTAAATAATTATGATTATTTTTTTACTATTAAATAAGTTTTCTTTATAAATAACTGTCACAATTTTTGAGACTTTTTATATTGCATGCTCTACACAAAGATAATTTTATTCTTCAGATGAGACATCAAACATAAAAAATACATGATTTTTTAATTTTTTTTGTCCATTTTAAGTGCTTTTGATTCATTTCTTTTCATATTTTTTTATGATTTAATACGACTATGCTTTAATGCTGCTGTGGCAAAATTTCGCCGCAGTTTTAACACAGTAAACACAAATTTTTCTTACCCACTACCATCTTTTTCTAAATTTTTATGCGTTAGCTTCATTTTGGCTAGTTCAAATCTCGTCCTATTTTTATTTCGATCGCCAATACTTGTCCGATGACATCCGTGTTTTTAAACTGAAAAATACACAGCACATAAGCATTTTCTAGAAATACAGTGAAAGTCAAGAGTAAGTTATGAAGTAAACAATATAAGTATAAAAAATTCGCTACTTAAAAGCTTTATGGATTATGTGATGTGAAACAGGCACAATTTTCACACATATATTTTAAATGATATTGAAAACTTTCACAAATTAATATTACAGGTAATGTACCTTTAAAAAACAGGCTCACCTCAAGATTTTTAGTCCGTGATAAAATGGCTATTTTTCAATGATCTAAACTCCTGTGACATCACGTTCACGTGATAACTGTAATCACGTGTTTACCGCATAACTGAAGCCCAACAATTTCGTACTTCATTTATGCTGTTTTTACTTCAAACATAAATATTACTTTTACATTCTAAAAAGTCAGGATGCGCAGCATATTGTCTGAAATACATTTAATTGTTGTTTTTTTTAGTGACTAGCAAAGTTTGGGCACTAAATTTTTTTTTTACATAGGAATTTTTAGTAACTATAAAAGTAACCTAATTTAAATAACTGTGATTTTCTAATATTTAAAAAACGTTTCCTTTTCGCTGGTCTTTATAATTTAGCTCAGTATTATTTTTACGGAGAAACTTAGGTTTTTAATAAGTTATTAATTATTCTATCTAAGTTTTTGCAGGAGAGCTAGAACAGAAATCGAAGCTCAATTTCCAAAAACGGAACCAGTTTTGTAAATGTTGGATAGAAATATGGCTAACAAGTCAGAAAGCAGATATCTTTATAGACAGTGCAGGAATCTGCAGCCTTAAGGCCCTCTTCAAATGCAATTAGCTTTGCATGGAAAACAAAACAGTGGTCTGGGTTTGTAATCATGACAATAAAGTTACTAGAAGATGTTTTGACAACTACTCCACTCCCCCATATTTATTTTTGATACCATCAGTGAAAATCTGAAGGGCCCTAGGGGGAATATTGTTTAAAATTTCACAAATCTGCTTTATCCAACAGATGGCGTTGTTTGCAACTCGGATGACGTCATAAAGATGAAGCTTGTTTTCTGGAAACCTATCGTTACTATAGCAACGGGGTGTGGTTTAGAAATGATTGACATATGCAGTCGGTATGCGAGCGCATGCGCTCTTTGAAGAACCAGATCTAGAAGAAAAACATGTCAGTAAATGGAGGGGGGGGGGGGTTAGGAAATGGATGTGAAAGAGTTTTTTTCTACAAATAGTTTCAACGTTTGAATAAGGTTCTGTCAACTCCGCACAAGATCGGGTGCGGAGACATTTTTTTTTGAAAGCCGTGCTAGTGGATCGGTATCAAAATGTGCATTGCACTTCTAAGTATATATAGTTCTGGAATCTACTAAAAAATACATTTTTCTGCAGAAATGATGAGGCTAATCGGTCTAGATTTGTCGGAAAACATAGGATATATTTGCTTAATTTGGGTATAATTATTATGTGAGTTTTTTCCATTTATATAGAAAATAATTGAGTGTAATGCACTTGATACTTTGTTACATGAATTATTGTATTTCAGGGTAGGCCTTTGAGTACAACATTTTTGAGGGAATTCTATTATAGAATTTTACTGTTTCCTAGTTTCGGATGACATTTATCCCTTTTTGTCGAAATCGGTATTGTAGTTTAGAAATCATGTAATTCATTTCAACTTTTTTATAAAATCATCGTTATAAGGCTCCGGATTTTTAGAAAGAAAACGTTCAAATTGTCTCTTGACAAGTACGTCTACATTGTCTTAGGTATCATAAGCAATGCCCATAAGATTAAGAAGGGAAACGAAATATGGGTGGGGGTTTTAATTTTTCGACGAAGAATTTGGTAGATCTTTATTTGAAATTTAGAAAAAGTATTTTTTTTTTCTAGTTTAAGGGGATATTTGTTTTATTTATCTTTGTTACCTTTATTTATTTATCGATCTTATTCTTTTTGTTTCATAGAAATATGCGAAATTTTAATAAGTTTCTTTCTGCTCATATCTCTTAGATACAAATTGTATTTGAAATTGTCATAGAAGGATGCTTATTATGGAAATAAAGTTTCGATTTGAATCTTTAAAAAGAAAATGTCATTTTTCTTAGAAAATATTAACTAGAGCACTTTTTTGTCAGTCTTTTTTTAACAGCATACCATTTCTTGTTTTATAAAATAATGCTATTTCCAATCAGGGGCATAGTTACCGCGTATCAATGATACGGGGCCCCAAGCTTTTAGGGCGGGCAACCAAACGTGTAAGCAAAAAATCGCAAGGGTGGCCTTAGAGAGTGCCTTCAAGGATGATACAGGGTCCACTCAGGACCAGCTCCGCCAGTGTTTTCAATACTCATGAAAATGTGACACAAATTTCACAGCCTTCAATTAAATTATTATATTCATTGAATTAATTTCCAAACTAAGCTTCCTTTTTTTATTTCCTACGTGCAACGTTTTCAGAATAATTTATTGTGTATAGTCTGCGTTTGTACTCTCATAATGTTATTTTTAGTGTCGCCGATTATAAGCGGAGATAAAATCGGTGTATTTTTGTGATTGGCTCTTTTCTTTTGAATTTTTACTGCTTTGATCTCCTTTTCTAGTGACACGATTGCGATGCTTAAATTCCCCAGAGGAGCGGTGTGGAGAACAGTAGTGCGCTTTTGAAATCTGGAGTTCCTATCAATTTTTCATGAAATAATCTTCATAAGACTCATGATTTACAGAGGAAGTTCTTCAGTGAATTCACAAGCATGTTTATGATTGTTGTCTTGGATATCAAAAATAAAGTCCATCGGGCTAAGAAGAGGGAAGGGAGTTTAAATTTTTTGAAGAAAAATTTAGTATATCTTCGGTTGAGACTTGAGGAAAAAAATAATTTCCGAAATTTATTTTTGTAGAGATGAGTGGTGGAGGGAGACGATATATATATATATATATATGTATATATATATATACGTGTATGTATATATATATATATACTATAATAAAAATGGAAGAAAACAAAAGAGTCAAAGGACTAAAAAGGGGACCTATTACGATTTCTAAAGCTGTTGCTGAATTAAGACCAGCAAATTTGGGTTAATTTATCTATCTATCTATTTATATAAAAGAGAAAAGAGCGACTCACTGACTGACTGACTAATCACGATATCTCCGGAACTATTCAACCTACAGACATGAAAATTGGTAGACATGTTCTTTTCATGGAGTAGAGATCCGCTAAGAACGGACTTTGCGAAATTCGAACAGCAAGGGGCGTTACGTGGTTTAAGGGGCATTATAAATAATTGTTTCCATTTTTAAACTACTGGAAGTACATTATTGAAATATGATAAGCAGAATCCTTTAATGGAGTAAAGATCCACTATATAATGTGTTTTCTAAAAATTGACCCCAGGTGGCGTTGATGGAGCTCAAGGGGCATTCTAGATAATTGTTTTCCATTTTTAATTTATTAGACTTACAGTCTTCAAATTTGGTAAGCAGATTCCTTTCATGCAGTACATTTCCTAAAATGGGTTTTGTGAAAACAGTCCCCCCAAGTTGCGGTTTCCGGGTTCTCAAAGGGCTCTATAGATAACTATTCCCATTTTTAAACTATTAGACGTATTGAAATTTGGTAAAAGATTCCTTTCGTAGAGTAGAAAACCGCTACAAAATGGGCTTCGCGAAAATTACACCACAAAATTCATTTCGGGGGATTAAGGGGCGTAATGGATATAAATATTTCTGTTTTTTAAACTATTATACCTATCTGCTTGAAAATTGGTGGGCATGTTCCTTTCATGGAACAGAATTCCATTAAAACGAAAATAAACCCCTAAGGAGGGTTGCGAGAGGTCACGGGGAATTATGGAAAAAAATCCCGTTTTTGAATTGTTAGACCCACATACTTGAAATTGGTTAAGCATATTTCTTTTGTTGAATAGGGATCTACTAAGAATGTATTTTAGGGAATCAACTCCTGGGGGAGCATGGGGTTACTGGGGCATATTGACACAAAAAAATTTCTTTTTTCGAACTACAAGGACTATAATAGTGGAATTTGGTTTGCATTTTCCATTTGTTAAATAATTGAAATCCGCTAAGAACAGTTATATTGGAGAACGTTTCTCAACTGAGTTACGGAGGGAATTGATAATAAGAACTTCGTTTTTACTCTATTAGACTTAGACTTAAAATTTGTCTTGTATACTTACTTTACGGAGTAGAGTTCCACCAAAAATTGGTTAAAATTAATTAGTGAATGCAATGCAATTTCTCAAAAAGTATTAAAAATGCAGACAAATTTTTTTATTATTTAGATGAAATTTAAATGTCATTATAAATTTGTACGAGATCTTTTATTTTATAAATTAGGATTCACAAGTATATTCATATTTTAGTCATTCAACATGAATGAGTAGTATATAAGCCCATGTAGAATTTTTTTTGTTGACAGCTAGATTAAAAAATTAAATGATTTCAAACTAATTTTTAAAAAACTATATTTTAGATAATCTTCAAAAAACGGTGCATTGCTTAAAGAATTATTCCACTAAAAATAAATCCTTAAAAAAGAATTCGCTGAATTCAAACTAATTTTAATCTGTGTTTTAAAAAATTGCAATGCAATTACTAATATACACTCATGTCCATAAGTTAAGGATAATTCAGAATCACACAGAAATTGAACTCTAAAATAAAAATTTCACCTGTAGAATTATCACACACATCTTGAAGAAGAATATGCAAATTACCGGGAACCACCAAATGGCGCGGAGAGTACGTCACAATGACGAGAGTGTAAGAGAGGGATATATAAGGAATGGTGGCAAAGAAGTAAAATTGTTCACAAGCGCTTTAAAAGCCTTTCAGTGCAATAACCGCATAGTTATGGCACAAAGAAAGCATTTGGATGATTTTTTAAGTGGTAGAACTATCGGACGACTGGACTGTGGACGTACCTAGCGGGAAGTATCCGAGGAACTTGGAATCGCCCAGAGTGTCATCTCCAGGCTTTGGCAACGAGTCCAAGATGATGGTCATGTGAGTAGATGTTACAGCACAGGTCGCCCCCAAGTTACAACGCAGAATGAGGAACGGTATTTGCCAGTTAGGTGCCAAAAGAAACAGACGGAGCACAGCATCAGACCTACCTCGTCAGCTCTCTTCAGCTACCGGTACGACAGTTTCAAGATAGACCGTGTACAGACGCTTAGGGCATATTGGTCTATATGCTCGTAGGCCTGTCAGATGTGTTCCCCTTACCGCAACTCACTGTCGCCTGCGATTAACCTGGAGTAGAGAGCATGCATTGTGGACACCGCAACAGTGGTCTTGTGTGATGTTTTCCGACGAGTCCAGGTTTAGTTTGCAGTCTGATTCTCGCCGGACTTTCGTATGGAGAGCGCCAGGTACCTGTTACCACCAAGAGAACACCATTGAACGACACCGTTACGGTGGTGCAGGATGGCTCGTTTGGGGAGGAATTATTCTTGGTTTTAGAACTGACCTGCATGTTCAGAGTGTAACGATGACAGGCCCCATCTATCGGGATGTCATTCTGGAACAACATGTACGTTTGTTTCGGGGTGCCATGGGTGCTGAATTTCTGTTTATGGATGACAACGCCCATCCTCACCGTGCAAACATTGTAGACGAATGCCTTCAATTGGAGGATATCACCCGTTTGGATTGGCCAGCATACTCACCGGACTTGAATCCAATAGACCATGTATGGGATATGCTTGGCCGACGAATTGCAGCCCGTCAACCCCCTCCCACCTGTCTACCGGAACTTCGGAGGGCATTGCTTGATGAGTGGTGTAATATTCCCCAAGATCAGATTGATAATTTGATACTCAGCATGCGTAGGCTTTTTAAGGCCTGTATTGCATCGTCCGGGAGACATACTCCGTATTAACCATCATACTAACCATGTTATACTGTTTTTTGTAAATTGGTTCTTTTTTAAAATTTGCTCCAGGGAGTAAAAATCGCAATTTTTATTAATTATGTCGATCATATAGCATCTTTTTTGCTCTTTACCTTTTGTTTAATGAATAGACTTTACAAATAAGTCAAATTTGTTTTGCTTCTGTCTCTTTCTTTGCCTGAACTTCATTATCCTTAATTTATAAACATGAGTAATATAATGTAATGAGTAATATAATTTATGTAATATAATTACAAATTTTGAATGCTTAATATTTTTCGTAAAAGTTTTTTTAACTCAATAGTATTTTTGTGTATGTAAAATAAGACTGACAAGCATTGCATTGTAAGCTGTTTTTATTATTAGCTAAATTATCTATACAAATAAATAAAATTGAAGTGTTGGTTTGTAATTTCAAATTAGCAGCTCTTTACTAAATACATTCAAAGGTATATACGGTACTCGTATCAAAAAATCAATTTTTAAAATTTTTGTCTGTTTGTATGTCGGTCGGACTGTTTGTTCCGGCTAATCTCGGGAACTTCTGGTCCGATTTTAAAAATTCTTCCACCAATGGAAAGCTGCATTATCAGCGAGTAACATAAAATATATTTTATTTCCTTTTTCTTACGGGAACAGAAACTATGCGGGTAAAACCTTCACGTTACTTACTCTCCACTAAGATGGCGCAAAATTACGCATTTGGTCAATAATGGAAATTTTAATAAAAATTTTCTGACATTTGTAACAAATAACTGAAACATAGTGTAATTTAGCATCTTTACAAAAAGCAATTTTTAAATGGTTTTTTATTAAACGTCTAACGTTTATTACGTTACGTTTGTTAAATGTCAAACTCAAACTTTGAGAAATATCGCCAAGTTGGCTAAGAATTTCTCTATTCTGGCAATTCCCGATATTTTAATGCAAATTTTCTCCCACTTTTTAAAGAGGGAAAGGAAATAAAGTTTTAGCGAATTGCGCGCGAGTGATATTGAAAATTCTCTGGTAATATTAATTGACAGTATCATAAAAAGTTTTAATTACTTTAGTAGTTTTGATTAGTTTTGAAAGTATTTATGACTTTGAATTTTTTTTAACCTAATTATACAATATTCATATTTTGCACAAACTTTTTCACTTATACTGAACCTAGATATTTTACATGGAGGTATTACTTTGAAATTATACTATGAAGGCATCCATACAATGTCACTCGTCGAAGGAGGAGGGAGCTTTACGCAACACTTATTTCTTCGGTCTTTCTAATCCTCAAACCTTTTGGAATAAATACAAAGACTACATGGCGGAAGATATTTTGCGATGAAAAACAACCAAATATGACTTTTAATGAATACATCTACAACGAAATGCAAAAAAGGCTTTCAGAATGGTTAGAAAGAAGCTACATGATTTTGGAATGATTAGCCCTAGACGTGTCGACGGAAATGGCTGCGATAATGAAATTGCTTGAGAATTAAGCAACGATTTTATAGCATTGTAACACCAAGTAACATAATTTATCCCTCAATTGACTTCAGTACAAAGTCACGTTTTCCAACAAGTGTTACGCAAAATAGAATCCAGCAGTGGTGCACTCTTTTTTCTCGAAGCCCCTGGAGGAACAGGAAAAACGTTTTTGCTAAACTTATTATTAATGGCCATCAGAAAAAACTAGAAGATAGCAGTTGCTATGGATTCATCTGGTATAGGCGCGATTTTACTGACCAACGGTCCTACTGCACATTCCATTTTAAAATTATCGTTTAATCTTGCATTTGAAGAGTCACTCATCTGAAATTTCAGAAAAAATAGCTCTCAACGTAGGATGCTTCCACAATGTAAGCTTTTAGTGTGGGATGAAAGTATGATGCCTCACAAGAAAGCCATAGAAGCGTTAAATTGGACTCTTCAGGATTTACGAGATAGTACAGATATTATAGGAGGAATGGTAGCTTTATTATATATTGGCTGGTGAATTCAAGCTTATGGGGAAAAGTTGAAAAATTCAGTCTGAAAACCAATATGAGAGTGCATCTTTATACTGACGTAGATTCGGAACATTATGCAGAGACGCTATTGAAAATCGGTTATGAATGTTTGGACGCAAATTCTGGAGGTTATATTTTACTTTCAGAGAATTTTGTAATGTAGAAGAAAAGGATGTAAATCTTATTGCTCAAATTTACCCGGGCTTGCAACAAAATTTAAATTGGAATCAGTGGTTGCACGCAAGATCAATATTGGTGCCTAACAATGACATTGTCCATAAAATCAACATTGAAAATTTAAGCGACGTGCGGGGGAAGGGGGGAATTGAAGAAATATTTATCAATGAATACAATCATGGATAAAGAACAAAGTACTTCATATCCCACGGAGTTCTTAAATTCACTTGAACTTTCGGGTGTACCTTCACATAAATTTCAATTAAAACTAAATGTACCAGTTATGCAAAATCTCGATGCTCTTCGACTACGTAAAGGAACGAGGCTTTGTATCACTAAACTGATGCAGGATATACTTCGTGCCAATATTTGAACATATGTCATGAAAAGGGATAGTGTTATCATACGTCGAATTCCAAGTATCCCCACTGACCTACCGTTTCAATTCAAACACGTTCAATTTTCAGTTTTACTGTTACTATTAACAAAACTAACATTTCAGGTAGCAAGGATGCATTTGGAAAAGCAATGTTTTCCCTATGGCCAACTATATGTAGCCTGATCGGTGTGTCCAATGCCGAAATCTTCACATATTTACAACTGACGGAAGAACATATAATATGGTATACAGTAGCATCTCTTAGAATAATATTCTGTTTTGAGTTCTTTTAAAGAGGAATTATATATTAAACGTATATACTTTCGATTTTTAAAAATATTTATAGTTTACGTTATTGAATATTTGTTGTTAATTATTATAACAAATTACGTTTTCAGTTTTTTAAAACTAAGCTCAATTTTAGAATTTTAAAATTTTTTAGGTTCCAGTCAAGCAATAAAAAATTACCATATTATATTATTTACTTTCTAATGATAATGATTACGACTTTGACAGTTATCTAAAGACATCAACGTGAGTGGAGCCACGTGTAAAAGCTAGTGTTACAATATATTCGTATAATGTGCTATATAAATATAATAAATACGAGCAATTTATATATATATATATATATATATATATATATATATATAAATTGCTAAAATATATAAATATATATATACAGTGGTACCTCGACATACGAGTTTAATTCGTTCCGCAACCTTGCTCGTATCTTGAATTACTCGTATCTCGAAGCAAATTTCCCCATACAAAACAATTGAACCAACCCCCAAAAGCACAGTTTAAGCACAGTACATATCATGGACGTACTACGCTTATACTTCCTCGACAAGTCAACAACTCGAACACCTTGCTCATGTTTTTCTATAATTTCACTTTTTAATTCAATACTCTTCATCTTTTTCTTAGCACTTGACTTTTCACAAACATTCTTCCAATCCATGGTTATAAAATAAATGAACTACAACTGTAAATGTAAATGTAAACGCAACACAAAACGCGAACACAACTACACAACTTATCACAGCGGAAGCACGCTGCTAACTGATTCACTGACCGTGATGGGCGCGACCGCGTGCTACTACCAGCCGACCTACTAAGCCGAACTCGTATCTCGAATTTCGCTCGTAACTCAAAGCAAAAAATCACTCGCTCTCCGGCTCGTATCTCGAAAAACTCGTATGTTGGGGCCCTCGTATGTCGAGGTACCACTGTATATCTTTATATATAAAATATACGTGTCACAGTGTTTGTCCGCGATGGACTCCGAAACTACTCAACCGATCATAACATAAGTGTACACACTGTGTGTCATTTCGTCCAACTTAAAACATAGGATGGTTTTTATTTCAATTTATCTCGCCATAATTTTTTTATTGCCGGAAATGTGAAGAATCTGGAAAAAACGTTGCCAGATTCCCCTAAGGGATGCTCCATTCGGTACTCTCTACGTTATTTCTGAATTGCGTCAAGGTCATTCACTTTGCGTTAGCTTTCTGTTTGGAAGACGGGAAAGGTTGAGGTAGTTTTGAGTCTCGCTGCGTAGTAAAAAGGGGAATTCCCTCATATAACGCATCACAACCGATAGTTTTTTTTTATTCTTAAAGATTGATTTATTGAAGAACAGTGGAATATAAGAAAAAAATATCATAAAAAAAATATAAGGAAATATTCTTAAATATATTTTTATCACATAGTATTATTTTCTTTTTGAATTTCATACTGTGAAATGAATCAATATCGTTGCGTTTAAATAAAAATTAGTTTTAAAACTTTTAGTATCAGTGATTTTAAAAATAAAAAGTCAAAAACTTTTTTGAACAAACTTTAATAAAACACTCAAAATACTTAATAATTAATAATTTTTCCCGTGTGTCGAACATTTCAAAAAATCCTCACAATTTTACTTCAAGATTTATAATAGTAGTGAAGTTTTGTAATTTGAAAAATTTCTACTTTTCTGTCTTTTTTCAACATACAACTATTTTTAAAAAGGCCACATTTTCGTTTCCGGAACTAAAAAATTGCAATGAAAGAATTGAAAAGTGAGTGAGTGATTTATAAATTCGCACTGTTTGCCTATTCGAGAGTTTTTGACGACGGACCTCGAAATTTTCAACCATGGTCAAGTGACGAGGACGACACCTGAGCTTTCACCCATCTCTCCTAATTACCACACCACACCAAAGCAAGAACAGATTTCAAAAAGGGGAGTTTTAATGACATAGTTAAAGAAATCACTCACATCGCGCATACACACACATAAGTGCTATCGTCCTGAGGGAAACAGGAAATTTTCCCATGCGGATTATGTTATTCACTCGGTAAAAGCCCGTGCAACGCCGGGCTAAGCGAAGAGGAAAGAAACACATTGAAGTAAAAGTAATTTCGAAAAATTATATTGGAAGTACTGATTTTGTGAAGAGAAGGGAAAATGTTAAACAAGAAAACCATTGATACGCACTCATGGGCCTTGCACTCACATCGTACGCTTCACACCCACACAAAAGTGCTGAGTCAGAAAGAAAGGAGGAAATTAACATGGGGATTAAGTAATACCCTAGGTAAAAGCCCGTGCAACGCCGGGCCGGGTCAGCTAGTATATATATATATATATATATATATATATATATATATATATATATATATATATATATATGTAATAATCCCCATAAATTATTCTTAATAACTTTTAATTACCTTTGGTCCATCCCTTCAGGGGACCAACGTTTTAGTAATAAATTAACCAGCCGTCTAATGAGAGGATTTTAAACTACATCCATCCATCCACACAGCTCACGCGATTTAAGCTGCCTATAAATAGAGACTCCTGGAGACCAACTTCCTCTTTCGCTTCTGTATTTTCGTCTGTGTAAACATGTAGCCGGCTGCAGTGTGTTTTTGTGATGTGTTGTCCTTGTCTTGCTTTTATGTGTTCAAGATGTATAATAAATCGTTTTAATTAATCACCGGAATGCCTCGTCAATTCCAGCCAAAGCAAACATCGATCGTAATTAATAGTAATCATATAAAGAATACCTTTCAACGGCCACGTATTTCATTAGTCGCCAGGATTTTCCTGCGTGGAAAATAAAAATTATAAGTCAAAATTATTACAACCAAAATGATAACAACCGTCATCGAGCAAAATAAAGAAGAAAGGAGAAAAATGTCTGTGTGGGTGGATGGATGTAGTTTAAAATCCTCTCGTTAGACGGCTGGTTAACTTATTACTAAAACGTTGGTCCTGAAGGGATGGACCAAAGGTAATTAAAAATTATTAAGAATAATTAATGGGGATTATTACATATATATATAATAACATTAAAAAAGGAAGCTAATTAAGAAAAACACATTTTACTGGGTTTATTTCTTTACGTGTTTTATTGTTACAACGCCATTGTAACCTATTTGATCATTTAGTTATTTAAACAAATCAAGCAACAATACGTTTTTTCTGTTACAATTTGAACAAAATTACAACAAAAGTAAGAGTTATTTTAATTTTATTGTTGTCTTGAAAAATTATTTAGTTTAGTGTCTGTGCGAACAAAGCGAAGTTGTTATTTAATCCCTGCGTTATATTTTTTCAAAACATAAGTTTTTGATAAATAAATCATTGAGAATGACGGAAGCATTGTTTGGTGCGCTTTCTGTCATGCTTTTTTGGATCATCAATGTGTTGCAAGTGATGTATTACTGCGACATGTCTTACATGTTTTATTTCTTTGGATATATTCTTTTGCTGCAACACTGCAAAAATGCCTCTCCAAAGTATGAGATTTTGATTTATAAGTCATTGACAATGGTGGAATCGTTGTTTAATGCATTTTCTGTCATGCTTCTTTGGAACATCAACGTGTTGCAAGTGATATATTACTACGACATGTCTTACATGTTTTGTTCCGTTGGATATATTCTTTTTCTGGAACACTGCAAAAAGTGAGCTCCTAAAAATAAAAAGAATGCTAGCACAGGAATAACGATTGATTGTATTGTTCAGCCTCCTAAAGCTGAAGCCTGTGATTTGCCAATGATGACATTCAAAACTTCAACCAAGCCATTGAAAAGGATTAACTGGAGAAGAATCCTTTAGCCAGCACTCTAATCAACAGTTAAATTTTTGTGCAAATATCAAGTGTCGTGATGTTGTATGCCTTCAGATTGCATCATTAAGGACGGAGAACAACTCAGATCGTACATAACAGCAAAGGTTTCAAGAATGGGAACTTAGAAATTTTAGTGCTATAATGAAATTAGAGAGATAGTGACTCTTTATCACAGAGGTAGTGACTCTTTATCACAGAGATAGTGACTCTTTATTATAGAGGTAGTGACTCTTTATTACAGAGATAGTGACTCTTTATGTGATTTTTTGTCAATAGCTTCACCTCAATAGATTTTAAAATTATTGTGAAAAATTTTGGCTCGCAATAAAACAGTTTACCTCGTTTGTCAGAATTTGTTTTATATTATTTAAGAAAAGGAATAACTTAATTTTTAGTACAGTAATTTTCAGTAGATTTACAAAACAAATATAAATTAATATAATAAGATCAAAGTTCAGGTTTCAGTACACAAACGAAATAAAATAGAAGTAAGTCAAATTTTTTTAAAACACTGGAAAAATTCTGAAAAAAAATTAATGAACAATTTTATAAAGTAAAAGACATTAATAAAATAATGGAAATTCCGTAAAAAAATATTAATATAAGAAGAGCGGATAAAAGCTAAATATTATCCAGCATAATAGGAATAAAATATGATAGGATGTTTAAGATTAAAGGAAAATAAATATGTAGAATTTAATATATATATATATACATAATATCATTGAATAAATATAACACAAAAATCTTTTAATAAAAAGTATGATTTAATCATAAAATAATTTTCACTTTTTTATTTAATAGAATTTTAAAACACTAATTGTAAGGAAAGTGTAGTGTTTGAAGCAAAGTTTCTTTTAGGACAAATAGTATTTATTCTCAATTTACAATTCTCACTAAAAAAGTTTAGGTAGAATTTTTTGCCAGGTTTTTCAAAGTACGCTCATAAGGAATGAATCGGTTTTAGTAAACCACACAATAAATTAAACTCTAAATAATTCCAGGAATAAGCAAATAATCCTTTAATTTCTTGTGTTTTGGTTTTAAGTTGATGTAGAGAAACGTTTCTTTTTGATAAAGATAAGAAAAAAAGCAGTTTTTGTTTCACATTTTCCTCAAAAGTAAAGGAAAAAATACTACAGATGAAAATCGGTCAAGTTACTACTAAGAGTAGCTTAAATCTAGAATAATTAAAATAAAATGATTCCTAAATGTAAGAAAAGAGTTTTCAAGAACTGACATGCTTTAATAATGGTATAAACTAAAATGGTTGTAAGCTCTGTAACTATATACTATTTACTGTAATAACTCCATAAAAAAGTTCATTAAATAAAAATAATTTATTTTTTTAAATAAAAATTTTATTAAATTATTAAAATATGTGAAACCAAATAATAAATTTTGTGTACACAGGTAAATTGGAGTTATATATTAAAATGTACTGCTTTCCATACTTTAACATTGACTTCGAAAAATTAATTCGACCACCTTTAGAAGAATTTCAAGAACGTTAGCAAAATAAGGCTACACTTCTTCCATAAATGTTAAATAGTTTTTAAAAAAGGTTTAAGTATGTGATTTTTATGAAAAGAAATTTGAGTCTTTTTAATATTGAGATATTGTTTTAAAATGAAATATGAAAAATGATTTTAAGAAACGAAAGAAAAATTAAGAAACACCAATTCACAATATTTCGAAACAGCCGTGATAATTATGTCTTAAAAATAGGGAAAAACTAAATGTTTCGAACCAAATGTTTGTACCAAAGAGAAGAAGAGAAAAAACACTCAGAAGCAGTTTTAAACTGTATACAGTTTCTTTCTATTTTAGGACATTTTTTTATTCAAGTAATATAAAAAAAGAAGAGTGCTGAACTAGTGTTTAAATATTCATAATCCTTGATACTTTGCTTCAAATTCTGGCTAAAGTGTCGTTTGGGGGGGGGGGCTTTGGATTTCGCGCGATTTTTATTTGGATTTGGTGATTTTTGTCCAGATATCATGGTGAGATAACGAAATCGTTCTGGCTTCCGGACATCTATCGGTAAATGAAGTAGCTTGGCGACCTATTCTGGTTCCTAAAAGAAACTGATATCACCAATGCCCCCCCCCCTATTCTACACTTTAATCTCACATTCTTAGTGTTCAAACAAAAGAGGACCTACGGGGATAATCTCTATTCTGCTATTTGAGTCTTGATTTCAAATGTCATTAATCACAAAGAATTTTGTGAAAACTTTAAGTTTAAAACCCTTAAGATATGAGAGACTTTTTATTAGAACTTTCTCTAAAAGTAACCCTGTACAATTAGAATAAGTAAACACTACTCCACGAAATAGATTCCAGCTGTATCCACTCAAAAACATTCAAGTTTTCAAAACTAGTGAAGAAAGTGGTATTTGAATTTAATCAAGTGAGTGAGTTTATGTTTATTAACGTCGCACTACACACAAAGTAATATGTCGAATGCCCAAAGAAACCGAGCACTTCCGAAAAGGACTTAGAGCAGGGGTAGCCAACCCGCGACTCGGGGGTTGCCTTGAATAATTTTGCAGCTCGTGAGATCCATTACAATTTTGCAAAATACGATTATTTTGTGCAATATTTTAGTTTTTAGTGTAGTGTTTTGTAATAAAAATATTCCACAACTGTTTCTGTTTTATTACGTTGCTTCTGTTTTTATATATACATAGAAGTGAGCAGCATTGCATTGCAGCTAGCTTGATTCCTGTAACTTTATCACGTTGCTTATCATTAGAGCTGGCATGTTTGAACATTGCATTATTATTATTAAATTATCTATGTTTGTATACATGGAAAAAAATTAAAACAATAATAATACTTTCCATCTAATTTTCACTCCAATAAATGTTTGTAATGGATCCAAATCAAATATAAAGATATAATTATATTTTTATAAGTGATCCGTGGAATTATAATGTTTTCCGGGGTAATATCATTTGGGTTGGCCACCCCTGGCTTAGAGCTACAAACCGATCCCACGGAAAACAAACACTTCCGCATTCAGTCTTTATTGATCAAAATCTTAGTTTACATTTTTGACAGAAATATATAGTAAATTTGTTTAGTAGAAAGCGTGAATGCAGGGACGTCTTAAAGCATGGGCTAACTGTACCCGGGCCCAGGACCTCGGCCACAATGAGGGCCAGTGGCGTAATGGAGAATATTAGCCCCTTCCCCTGAAAATTCAGGTTTTGGGCCCCAAGCCCATATATGTACTTAGTGTCAGTCAAGCTTTGGGCCTCCTAGAGTCCCTGGGCTCCCCACGCAATGCGGAGGTTGCGGGGGTGTACGTTACGCCACTGATGAGGGCCTCTTCTTGTTCTTGACCCAGTCTTTATAAGATCATGATTCGAATAATTACAACAGTCAAATTTTTTTCTGATTATATTCTCCGAAAAACTGGGAATCTCAGACGATATGTCAACTGGTTACATGTAAAGACCGTCTTTCATTTATAAGCTTAAGCCTACCACTATACACCATCATTACTCATTGTTAAAAGGCGACAGTCGGTCGAGCCGGTTTATATGATTGTAAGTCATGCACCTTTATTTGTTTCGGGTTATTGTTTGTACGAGTATTTGACAAAATATGCTATGTATCTACTTTTAAGGGTCATAGGAGGGGCCAACATTTGTGTAGGAGCCCAGGACCTCAAGAAGTCTTAAGACGTCCCTGGCTATAATTGTTTCAATCCAATGCTTTGGTTATCCTCTTGCTTTTGACGCTGAAAAATTCTATATCTGTCATCTTCATCAAAAGCGATTGAATCTAAAAATGATAATTTAAATTATTCAGTCCTATGAATGATTAATGCATTTTTAAAACAGCTTTTGAAGGGAATCTGAATTGGACTTTAAAAAAATGTTTAAAAATATTTTGAAAAGTAAGTAACATTTCTAATATAATCATTTTTTCCCCTAACGCATGGAGCGTTTCTTGGAACACTTTAAAATGTTCTGTGTAGTTTAATATAAATTCTTTGCATCTGTCGACTAAAATTTAAAATACAAAACTTACAATGCTCGTAAAAAGGTTGCACTATCCGTAAAGGTATAAAGCATGCAACGACCTCTTCTCCAGCAAGTCGCAACCTACAAAGGACCAGAATTAAAACACTACACATCTGGACTTCATATAGTTTCCATTTCATGCCAATCGTCTACGGACGTAATAGTTCAATAGCGGTATTCGGTATTTTTTAGATCTTAATACCGAGAAACCGGTTTTAATACCGGTAGTAAAAATTTTAGGAAAAGAAAAAAAAAATACAGGTGTTTCTTTGTTTTATTTGCCAGCTTTATTAAAGATTGTAATTATCAAAAAAAATTAATTTGTAATTTTTAAATTATAACAGTGTACAAGGAATCACAAAAAAGTAAAGGAACATCTTATTTATTTAAAGCACAAAAAATGTAAATATCACTATTTAGTCTGTGGTAAAATTATAAATTTTTTGAAATGCGATCTTAAAAAGCATAATGCAGTAATTGTACTGTCATTAAGCCTGGAACGTAATTATGTGCACAAATTACCAGCTGCCGAAAACGCTCTTTCGGCATCAACTCTAGTTGGTAGTATTGTCAGCAATATGCGATATACTTTTTCCAAGCTTTCACCTCTAAATTTCTCATTTTCATGATGGTTTCATTTCGGATGGCTTTGGATATAGCTAATTTCTGTGTTGTATTTTGGTTCGTTGAAATTTTTTTACTTGCGCTAATTCTAATTTTTGCTCAAGAGGCAATTCCTTTTCATAATCGGTATTAGTGTCATAATCATCTTCCATAACTGTACCGAATTCTTCTGAATGTGAATAAAGTTTGTGGGTAAAAAATTTTACGAAAATTTACTATAAACTTGATCAAATTTGAATTCATTATTTCTTTTCTTCTTTTTCATTTTCACTTTTAAAATCATGATGATATGTGAAAAGAAGTATGACTTACAAACACAATGGGAATAACTAACTCCCCAATTTAAAAAATATCGAAATATTACACACTTCTTCACAACTACAACTTTGTTTTCACAGATACGAATATCAGGCTACAAATCCTGCGCGTGTGCAGTATCGCTCTGAGCTTTAATAGGATAGTTCTGGACTGCCTTCTTGGATAATTCACATATTTTATCGCTTCTCTTGATTGTACGATGCAACTTTATATTCACAGTGTAATTAATTTCGCCCGTTAGGGAGACACAAAAACAAAAACGTATACTATTTTGCTAGGATAACGATCCCTGAGCATGTAGTGGAGAGAATTTTAAAAATTTCTAGTAAATACCGAAAACCAGTATTTAAACTTGTGAATACCGGTATTACAAAATAGTGCAAATGGTTCAAAATACCGGGATTCCAATCCCTAATTGCGACCCCTTCTTTCGAAAATCACAACCAACAAAGGACAGGAATAAAAGCACTTAACGATTCGCCCGAATAGGGGTTCCTTTTCGTCCAGTCATCCAACGAGTGTACGGTGCGGCTGCTGACGTTGGTGGTTCATATAAACACTCTTACCAAAGGCAATAGCCAGTTGCCGAAAGAATAACACTCAGAGTTATAAAAATATTTAATAAATATCAGTTACACAATTATATATATATTAGTTCCATCTTTAGTGAAAGCACACCTTAAAATATTATTACATAACGCAATTTTGATTAAAGCTTTTTACAAATATTTTTTTCTTCTTAATTTGATTTTGATCTTTAAGTTAGACAGATCAAATTATCATGTCTGCCCCTAGAAGATTTTTGCTTCACAGTTTTTTGGACAATACCAAGTCAAAAACAATTTTAAAAAAAATGATAAACTTCTTTGAAGTTACAAGATGCTACGATGTCGGAATATCGATCAGATTAAATTTACTTCTTTTCGCGTTTAGACATTTCTTCAGAAACTTAGGAAAAAGATTTCATCGAATATTCACGCTTGAAATAAAGTTACCAAGAAAGATGAGATTTCGATATGATGAATTGTTTTTGTTGTTTTTCTTGATACGATGAAACAGCGCTTCTGTGGAAAAAAAGTAAATATCATATGCGTAGAGAGAGAGAGAGAATGTTTTCAAACAACATTCTTCTATGTGCGATATCATGGATAAATAGTGTTATTAGTATTTTGATGGTTATGCTATCAAACGTAAAATTTTATACATAACTAGCTGGTATACCCGTACTTCGCACGGGTGAGTTGAAAAATTAAACAATACAGATTGAAGAATAAAGAAGTTTTTAAGGAGTTAATTTTACGTGCATTGCAAATTAAACACACACAAAAAAAAAGCTTTTTGCATATTTCAGCTGAACAAAAAAGAAGAATATTTGTTAAATTTTTGTTTAATATTTATAACGCCTCGTAACTCTTGTGGGCCGATTTTTGAAAACTCCTTCCTAAGCTGATCTCTGCTTAGCAAAAGTAACACATTGCTACAAATTTTGTGTAATGAACTCTTAAAATAGTGAAAATAATTTACATCTGGATGTGCAATGCGTTAATGTTACTTTCTGTTGTATTTATTTTATGTTAAAATTGTAATATTCGCATGCGACGCCGTTCCTTACATTATAATGGCGATTCAATGGAAACATAGCGAAATGTCGGTGATAGAGCCAAGTTGGCATCATTTTTGGCGACCACGTTGGCACTTTGGCGGTTGATTGAACAGTGCAGAAGTTGATATGCTGTAACGCCATCTGGTGGGGATCTACAACAAAGAGGATAGTACAAAAGTCTTCTCCACAAAAAAATACATATGCATGCCAATTTTCATAGTGATCGGTTGAACGGTGTTGGAGTGATGCAATTTCACACATATATACAAACATCCATATATATATATATATATATTGCCTTTTAAAAGTGCATGAATATCAAGGGTGTAACTACCGCCGTATTAGCCGTATCAATGATACGGGGCCCTCAAGCTGCTGGAGCCCCAATAATAATTTGAGGCTCCCAAATACGTTTTATTACTGCGATGATTTTTATTTATTTTCCAAAAAAGGACACCCAAAAAATTTTGATACGGGGTCCACTCAGTACTAGCTACGCCATTGATGAATATACAATTCCAGACAATTACAAGTAAACTAAATCTATTTCTTTTAAATAAATTCAAATTAGGTATAACATTTGTCCACTGCAATTATATTTTGAAGTCCAGTCCTAATATTTTTCCCAATCTCGCAGCTTTTATTACAAAATTTTGCGTAACAATGTATTTTCATTTCTCCAAAGCCTTTTTCTCCCCTCTCCCTCCCCAAACCGATGTTCCTGATTCAAGATTGTCGTACTCAGCACAAATTATTTAATTAGAAACAGTAATAACAACACTTGTGGTAAAAAGATAGTTAAAATTTGTTGCCTAGAATTTTTTTTTTTTATTTCCCATAAGTCCTGTGAGATCTACCTTTGTTATATTTCGCAATAGTATGTAATACAGTTTTTTTAAAATATAATAATAGTATGTAATACATTTAAATAATAATACAGTAGAACATCGTTTATCCGAACGTTTATTATACGGAGCGTCAAATATCCGGACCATTTTTGTTTTTGGTCAACTATATGTACTGTATATGAATACGTTTTCGAACAGTGCAATGCTCAACAGTTGTTTCGAGTGAGGCCAAAAGTGACGGGAAAACCCAAAGTGAGGGATATTTGGGAAATTTCAGTTGTGTGATTTAGTGAAAAATGCATGGGATAAGCTGTGACCAGATTTAGAAAGTGAAAAAGACTTCAATGACGACCACAGTGAGGAGATTAACGACTTTGTCCAATCGATTCTAGGATTTCAAGAATGCGATGAAGAACATATAGAAACCTGGATGGCATACGATGCAGAAGACCGTGGGTTTCAAATGCTAAATGAAGACGAGATTGTGACTTCCGTGCAAGAAGAATCCGGCTCTGTCGATGATGAAACTGATGAAGACGAGGACAACAAAAGCAACGAAAATAGCAAGGGTCCATCAAATGCTGACGCGTTTTTAGCGTTAAAGACAGCTATGGAGTGGTACGAACAACAATCAGAGTGCTGTCTTACTCAACTGCTGTTCAAGAGAATAAGAGACCTTCAAGCGAAAAAACGAAAGTGTACAATGGTACAGCGAAAAATAAGGGATTATTTTCCACAATAAAGGTAAAATTGCTACATTTTTGCACCTATTTTGCTTCTTCTTCAAGCACATTTCCCACATGTGATGATTTTCAATATCCGTATAGTGTCCGGTTTCATATACTGCATGGAACGCATTCGGTTTTCGGTTATCCGAGCAATCGCGTATCCGAACGGTGTCCGGTCCCAATTGATTCGGATAAAGGATGTTTTACTGTAATTGTATATAATAAAGTTAAATAAAAATAACTGTTTAGTTTTTAGGTTGTTATCCTTTGTGTAAGTGAAAGTATTTCACTCTCGAATCCTAGAGTTAGTTTCATGTATAAAACGAGAAACTTTAAAGCTTTGCCTATTCATTTCTACACTAAATGTTCTTTTAACTTGTTTCAAAAATAATGTATCAATGAGTTTTGGATAGTTTTTGTGGTACACCTACGATCCCCTCTCAATTGGCTGAAAATTGTTGCCTTGTAAAATAGAAACCTAAGGAGAGGAGCACGCTTATTCAAATTGAAAAATTTTGTAAAATTTATATCATATTCAGACTTTTTAATGCAGATAGTATTTTTTAATACATTACTGATTTTTTTCTTCAATAACTTAAGGTATCCGAACATGTTGAAAATGACGGAATTCAGTCAAGACAGATATTTTTGTTTTCTATTTTATTGAATAGATCTATCTTTTGGCTTCACAAAACATACTTTGTTTTGTTTCTACATTACCTAGAGGCCAAGTTACAATCAATTCTCTAAAGTTAGAAAAACCGGAAGTGGGTCCTTGATCTACCAGGGCATTTAAATTGCTCAAAATCTATGATGACGAGTCTGATAATTCAAAATGTTACAAATGTATTTACTATAAAACTTTTTGAACCGGATATTTATTTTATTTTCTAGAGAATGTAATAAAATATTTTTTGTTGTATGAATACTTTTTGAGTCATGGCTTGTTATTTAAATAATGGTCTCATAAAGAATGTCACGTTTCTTATAATGTTTACTCAATCAGCTCTAAAATTTTCAAATTTTAGTAAAATATTAAAATTTATATGTAGTGCATTTTCTAGATAAATGCATCTAATTTATTTTAGTAATACTTTTACTAATATAAGTTTATTACTTTTTCACTAATTTCTTTGAGATTTTTCAAAAATATTGCTAAAACTTCACTTATAATTGAGATTTTTGTAAAATTTAGGTAATTTATTTTAAATATTGTTTGTTAAATATTAGTATTTTTATTGGTATTGAGTCTTAAAAAAGCACTTATAATGTTTAAATATGCTATTTTGTTAAATAAAACTCCGAACGTGTTCAGATACCTTAACTTTTTATCTATTTAAAATTATGTTTAACGTTTCGAAATCTATACTTTAAAATATAAAATAAACAATTCCTTTTAGCATTAAGATGGAAAAAGCATTGTATTTATTACATATTTATAAATTCTAAATTTTTCCACAATGATGTAACAAATGGGTATTGTAATTATGCATACTTAAATTAACTATCAGAAATTTTCTTTCGATATATTCTAAATTTGGATAATGTTACCTAACAAATTGATGAAAATACTCCTAGTGTTAAAGCTTAGTTATAATTTATATTTTAATCGGTAAATTACCTCTTTTTTTAGTGTTATTAAAAAATAAACGCATGAAAAGTGAAATAAATTTTCAAATGCGCATATAATTTTGATTTGAATATTTGAGATATACTTTTACAAGAGTTTCAAAGAAAATTTATATTTGTCTCATTATTTTAATAAATTAATTCTGCTGCCGATTTCATCTTTTAGTCAGTAATAGATATTACATTTATTTCAATGAACATAAAGAGAAGCCCAATTCTGCCAATTTTATAGTATCTTAATCACAGATCTTTAATTATATACGTTATAGCTTGCGGCCAATTATTCACTATAATGTATCTTTTCTTTTTCAAGGTATACCCAACTCTTTTTCTTTTTACGATGTAGATAAGTTCCTTAGAAAACCGTGCAAAAAAATCGTGTGAAAAATACATGCGACATATATTAAATTTGGGGATATGTTCAACAACTTTAAAAAACTATGTAAGATGAAAAAAATCTCTAATACTCTCCCCTGTGAACCTAAAGGTGTAGTAGCATTGGAAGGAACACTAACCGTGGTTCAACAAAATAATCTAATTTATTCACAATATTAATCACCACACTAATACAATCAATCCAGACTAAGAGATGCCCTCAAATAATCACTAAGCCGACAGTAAACGAGGTAAACGAGATATGTGAAAACAATTATACTAACCACACTTACTCAAGGCGATCACTTTGACTTCTTATCAGTTTAATCTGGATTTAATCTCATAGACCATTCCTCAGGGACCATTTAGCAAATACTAAATATCCGCGGTTCACCTTTAATTTAAATAATCTCTGTCCCAACAGCAGACTAGTCTATCTCTCTTTATTTCTCTCACTAACCTGAAAACCTAGACTATATATAGTAGTCTTAATTAGCATAATCATATTCTCTTCTTCGAAACGGGGTTTCATAATAAAATAATTTTTAAAGACCAGAAATTCTCCCCAAAAGGAAAATTAGCAGAAGGAGCTAAGGTAGAACCGTCACAGAGACCTTAACTATTTTCTCAAAAAACCGTACAAAAAAGTCCTATTGAAATCCTACATATTTAAAAAACAAAAACAATTAATTTTTATTACAAATTTTTTTTAATTAATGTGCATTGAAAATTCAGTCTATAAGCCTTAAATTCAAATTTAAATCAGGAATAAAACTACTAAAATTAACTATTCATAGCTACTTGATAACAAGCGTGCACAGTAGCACATACGAAAAATTTTCAAGGGGAAAAGTCCAGGGTTTAAAGTCCACTATTCTCGTAGCAGGCTCCAATACGCCGCCCAACATATTCTTTTGATTTTGTCGATTTTCGGTAACAAAAATCAGTAAAAAAATAATTATTGAATGATTAATAGCAAATACTTAATTACATTTTACGTTTTTTATACATAGGATTAAAATCAATCGAGAAAAAAAATCAAGGGCTTTGGGGGGTGGGAAGGTCAGGACCCGAGGACTCCTTGTGTGCGCCACTGAGCGTGCACGTTTATTACGAACTAGATAAAAAATACTATCAGAAGTAGATGTGCCATGTATGTATGTTTAGTACAACTGTCGGCTTTGATTCAAATAAAGAATTTCATTAGTTATTAACAGCCTCTGTTTTTTTTTCTTGTTGTTGCTATGAAGAATATTTTTAGCGGATGTTTTTTTGGTTTCTCAAGTTGCTCTTATAATTAATGATATCCTGTTACACAATACTTAAGATCACGTTAATTTTAGTTAGGATCATGAATAAGAAAATGCTCCAATTTGAAATGCTAGAATAAATAAAAATTCTACTCTAATTATTGCATTAGTTTTCCTTCTTACAGCTATAAGCCAAATTTTTTATTTCATAAACTTTTAAAACCACGAAAGTAAAAAAAACTATCAAATATAATATCTATGTCCTACTATTTTTTTCTAAATAGGTATTCGTCTTAGAAAAGTTATGCATTTATGAAATTGTTTACAAAAACAATAAACATAATGGTTGAAATTACACAACAAAAGTTCAAAAAACTAAAAATTGAATTTTCTTTTTGCTAATTATATAACATTTTATTGCATTTTCATAATCAGACTAAGCACACTGTTAGAACTAGAAAGAAATTGATTTTTATAAATGCTCTGTGTAAATTAAAACTTTTTATTAGAATTTCTATACGCTATGACATAAAGTCAATGTTTATTTATGTATTGAATCATCATGCGAAGGACATATTATTGTAAGAGTTATTATGGGTATTATATTAATGTAAGGTAGAAAAATTATGTTTTAGAGACAAAAACAGTGGGTTAACTAGCATTTTTCTAGAAAGGATTTTTTTTTTTCTTTTACTGTATAACATTCCAAAATCTTGCAAAAAAAAACAACATAAAAACGAACTTACTAAATGGCTGAAATTTCTCTTATAAAAAAAAATTAAGATAACTTGTATTTAAAAATCGCTTCTATGTACCTTTTTTTTTATAAAAGACTTTTAGTTTTAGACTTTTTAAAATTTTTCAGATGCCTTGTAGAGCATTGCTGTTTAGCAATATCAAAAAAGTAAATTATTTTTCCCACAATACTAACGCTACATACAGCAAAACGAGAAAATGTTAATATTTAATCTTCCTACGGATTATTTATAAATAAAAGATGAATGCTTACATTACAAGTTTCAAATGAAATCCTTTTAACACTATTATAAAATTGTTTATTTATTCATCATAAATATCTGATCATCAGTCCTTCCTAATTGGTACAAAAAGGGTGATCTGATGTCAACCGACGCAAGAACGACGCAGATCTTCAAAGGAGATATATAGAGCTGTATACTGAAGAAGAAATACAAGCATGTTCCTAATAGAGCTCGAAGTACATATTTTGGAGATATTAGACTTACTCGCGATTCCTTATCATTGTCGACAAGCCGTTTCATCGCCCGGCTCTTACAACAATTGCATCATCCAATTCTGCTAAATAGCGAGGAAAAAAGACTTAGAAAGAAGCAAAATATTTTTAAGAGCTCTTCCCTCCTGGGATCAGAGTTCATAAGATAAGAATACTCCCCAGGAAACTCATTTTTCGATTAATTTAAGCAACTATATAATATGCGCGCCCATTAAACATCCTCTTAATTTGTTTCTTCCGCTTTTACCTATCAAAATAATTCTCACTCATCCTATTTCTTGTCATCCTGAGATCAGTTGCAAAATAATCAGTCGAGATGTCTTTTTGTCGAAATATATGGAAAAAAATGAATCGGAAGATTTTTGTTTATATCGTGAGCTTGATTCTACCTCTGGCGCTATTACCTCTGGCATTGTCACCCCACAAGGCAAGTAAGTCAGATATACGATTGTATTTACTTAGGACTTGTACATTAGCTTAGATATTATAAAAAAATTCGGAGAAAGAAAACAGAAGTTATAAATGGAATCCCAATTTGCGCGGGATTCCATTTGCATATTGCTTTATTTTTCATAAATCCGAAGCTAAATTTATATTTATATGAATTTTTTCAAAGAGTGTGTGCCAATAATTTAAGATATAACGATTTCATATTCAGTAAAGTTTTCCTAATTTCAACTTGAATTTATGATTGCTTATAATTAGTTTTGGAAAATAATCTATTTAAAAGTATAAAAAAATAAAGAATATGTTTCAAGCCCATATTGTTATATCATCTCATTTCTAAGAACTTATAATTTAAAATGAAACACAGTCTCCTTGATTTATAATTTTTCTCTATAGATTTATGATAAGAATTTTAAGTTATAATTTTTGTGTTGTATTTTTCAAAACTGTGTTATTTTATTGCTTCGAAATTATCAATATGTTCTACAATTCTTGCTGATATCTTTCGATAAATTAAAATAAGGCTTTATGTGTAATGTTAAAAAAAATTCTAAGACCACATGAAAGAGTAAATGTGGTTGCCAAATGTGTGTAAATACCATTTTCTTCCATGTATTATAAATATATGTATGGCAAAAAAACTTTAAAAAATTCTTATTCGTTACATCGAATTCTGAAATGTATCCTAATATCCTGGGGGAAAATTCGAAACACAATTTCAGTGGTTAATAATAATATTATCTGTATTTATATTCCCTGTTCTTAAGTATAAAAAAATCACTCTTCTCGAAAGAATTATTTTTAAAAATAAGTTTAACTGAGGAAATAATTTAAAAGCTTCCCATATTTTTTTTTTAATTTATGGTCATTAATGTGTATGTATACATTTATACAGAACAGAGTCGGGTCTTATGGAATACCATTTACATTTCTAAAAATAACTTTACCGCTTTTTGATAAAAAAAAATATCTGAAATCATCATAGATATATATTATCAACGATTGTAAGAAATTATCACTTGTAAAGAAAAATATTATTTATTTTATTGTGTTAAAAAATTTTATTTTTTAAAAAAAAAGATAAATGGAGGGCATTATGGAATAGTCGCGTAATATGGAATAGTAGTGTAAACTATTAGAAACTAATTAAACTTTATGAAACGAGTTATTTTTAACTATAAAAGTTATATTTTTAAAAATACATGAAATTCATTTTTGTTTTGAGTCTATTTATAAAAGTTACAAATGTAATCTTTCTCTTCTCCAATACAATCAAGGTGAGCCCACAGAAAACAGTTGAAGCATTGAATCCAAATTTCCTCTCGTTGATTTTAGGAGAATTTTCCGTTATAGAAAATACATTCAGCGGATTTTTTTCTTCTGGTTTCTTAGTTAATGTCATGAAATCTATTACAAAAGATACATCAGAATGGAATGATTCACTGCTGCCCTGGCGTAGCTAGTTCTGAGTGGGCCCTGTATCAAAATTCTTTTGGGGCCCTTTTTTAGATTTCAGAGCCCTGGTAAAAGGACTGTAGTTACACATGTTGAGGCCTCTGGAGCTTGGAGGCACCGTATCATTGATACGGCTGATGCGGCGGTAGCTACGCCCCTGCACTGCTGCTATCACTGGAGTAATCTCTAGTAGTTTTCGGTCTAGAACAGCGATACTCAACATGCGGGACGCACGTGGCCCGGCGGGCTTCCTTGAGTGGCCCATTGCACTAAGAGAAATTCAATTACTAACAATGTATTAAAAATTTGGCTGGAAATTCTAACAATCAAGCAATCAAATCTTTCAATTTTCCCGTACGATTTGCAAGATTTTTTTTTTCTATTTGTAATTGCAACAATTTGTATTAACAAGTAACAGCGGAGTAGTGACAGTGTGTTCACTGTAATGAACTGAGTTGGATGGATTGTTGGAGAATAACCTTGAACCTGGTTGTCTCAAAATTGTTTCAAAACAATTGGGATGTTAACTATTTTGTAGTGAAGTACAATTTAAATTATGTACAATTTTCCAACTATTACAAAAGTTAAACAGTACGGCCTCAATATTTTTCTGAAAACTACAATTATTTCAAGTTATATAACAGCATTATCCGGTGAATTTAAAAGTAGATTTCAGGAACAAAGGAAAATCAAGAATATACTCTTGCTCGTAGAAAATCCCTGGCACTTAAAACCAGCAATAATAATATCGGCACTTGTTGGTGTATTGGCATGTAACACTAGGCAACATCAAAATTGTTTCGGGCTCAAAAATAGTTTATTATGAAGTATTTTAGCCTGCTAAACACGAAAATCATCATAAAAACTTCAGATTAGCTCTTGTTTTCAAGAATCAGAACTTGCTATTCATAAATAGCTGTATTTTTACTCATCTTTACTTTCTATGTATAATCTTTTTGATGTTCATTTGAGCGGGTAGAAGAGAGCTCTTGCCTCAGGAACGATTTTTATTTTAACGAAAGGCGTGTAACCACGCCACCTTTCTTCAGGTGTGTTTTGAGTCGAACCTAGAGCAACAGTAGAACAAAGAACAGAAAATAGTGCACAACTCAAGTGATATTCGCTGTTTTTCGTCTTATAACTCAAAGTAAATCAATTCAACTACCAAAGATTAGTGGTATAAGGATTTTTAAACAGCAATAAGTATAAGAATTATCAACAGTTGATGAAAGAACTCCTACAAAATTTTCATGACCCAAGATGCTATGTCTCTAAAGATCCATTTTTTACATTCCCATCTTGATTTTTCCCAAAAAACTGTAGAACTGTAAGCGATGTGAACACGTTGAAAGGTTTCATCAAGATATCACAGCAATGGAACGTATATATCAGGGTCGTCGGGATGAATCAATGCTCGCAAACCACTGCTGGACAGGGATAACTCGGGATACTCGGGCTTCGATATACTACTGAATTCTGATTATGAACACGGTTTCTAGAAACATGACTTATTGTACTTACTGAATGTGTTAGTTAGTAATGTTTTGTTCTTCAAATTTACCAATAAATTGATGGATGGGCTGTGGTATATCTTAAAAACAAGAGCTAATAAATAAATTTCATTTACATATTCGTTTTTTTTAACCCAAAATTAGTATGAATAGGCTATTTAAAACTAGGAAACAGACAAAAAGTTGTTTTTTGTTGCCTAGTGTAATTACACACAGCTACTTGGTCAATTTATTCAAATGAAAATCCATCTGGAAGTTATTTTGAAAGAAAGGAGAAATGAACAGAAACAGAACAGAACGCAGAAATGTCTTCTTTCAAACAATCATTACTACTGCAACATATCCAAGAAATTATAGTCCCTAATTAGAAGAATACTTTTGGAGAGTATTGTAATAATTGGGTAAAAAATTCAAAGCATAGACAATTTTTAATTTTTGTTTTGAGGCAGATTTTGGATTTAAAGAAGCTTTTTTAAAATTTAAACATAATTTAGGTTTCTGTTTTTTTAATTTCCAATATAATCACAAATTTGACAAAGAATAACTTTAAAATAATAAATATATAATAGGTATAATTTATGCTGCAATACTTATTGTTACATGATAACAATAAGGATTGGTATAAATAATGATTAAATTGATTTGAGAACTCCTTCATTATACCAGGGAAATTGGTAAAATGTACTTCATTATTATTACATTATCCCTATTATGCATTTCATTAATTACAATAAGTTGTAAGAAAATATTACATTAGAATATTACAAATTAAAAAAGTTTAATCCTCATATTAACACATGAAACTTTTTTCAATCTTTCACAAAAAAAATGTTTAATTCGCCGGCGATATAGGTAATATCTATATTTGGAAGTATTCTTTTTTTAGTATATGCGTTATTTTGAGAAAAGCATTGTTATATATATTTCCATCTTTTAACAATATTTATTTAAATCTTTCATTTATACATAGGTATTCTTTTGATTCGAGAGATTACGTGACTCAGATTATGGTATTCAACTACAACTGTCTCAAATAATTCTTTTGGAGACAAATACTTTCTTTGGCAGATACAGCTATGCATACTTTCATCAGAGTTTTTGAGTTGTGCCTACTGTACATCTGTCGTGTGTAGAATCTGATGGTAAATGCTGATATACAGACCCAATTTGTTTTAATAACTTGATGCAACAACGAATTGTTATGGAACTATGTGATATTCATGCTTCATTTTTGGTCATTGCTGTTTTGTTCATACCAGAATGATTCTCCTTTCATGCATAGGTTTTTTTTTTTTTTTGTTGGTTATGGCACAAATTTCAGTTTTCATTCTTTTGGTGCCTGACACATTGTCTTTTATGTCATCACTTTTATTCCAATATGGCTCAATAACTCTTCTTCAGTTTTAACATCAGATCTATGTTATTTTCTGCTAAAAAGTTAAAGTATTTTAGTCTCCATAGCTCTGTATGAGAATGAATGTCATTTGGCATTCACTTATTTATTTATCATCCCCACATCATTAAGTCTCCTTGGCTCCAAATGTTCAAATTCTTGTCCCACGCATGAACAAGCTCTTTTTTCCATATGTAATGGTCTGTAATGTCGACTCCCCTAATTCGCACACACACAATTCTGATAATACTTGTTCCCACGCCCCACCCTGTATATATAAATCTAAGATAATGGTAGTATGTTTACATTTCTTATTTTATTATTTCTATTCTTTTCATACTTTTGCTAAGTGCTATTTTTCAGCCATTGCTTTGTTTTGAAATTGTATTTGGGTCCAGAATCTGGCAATAACTTGTTTATTGTACTCAGATTTAGCGCGGGCTCTGCATTTCAGTATGCAATTTTTGGGTAAGTTACCTTTTCCTTATAATGGATTTAGATTTCCTATCCATTATTTCCAATTGGTATTTGCTTGGTATTATTAACAAAAAAGGGGGAAGGTTGGCTGGCCAAAAAACATGTTCAACCCCACTTTTATACAGAAGGATTTTTTTAAAGAAAATTTTATGTATACTAGCTGTCCTAAGTCAGCAATGTTGATAATACTGAAGCATCCATTCTTTTATATTTTACTGTGTTATTTCAATCTTTCATATCTCCTTCTAAATTCTGTTGTCTTGTTATCTGGCAATTTATATTCTTTTAAGTATTAATCATGTAATTCATCTCTCTCTTGTAGAGAAATTTTGAATATATATCGTTAAAAATTATCGTTCTTAATTATTTGTAACTAAGTGTTTTCAGTTAAGAAAACCCAACAGAGTCTTAGAATAGTTGTTGAAGAACTTTTTTTTATGTATTAATCATAAAAAAATTTTAAATACTTATGCTGAAACCGTTATTTTAGAAAAAGTTTGGAGGTTAATGTCTATATTGTAGTAATGTTTATTAAATTGAATGTGACTTAAATTTGTTAAAAAAATCCCAGAAATTTTTTTTCAAAATATGTTTTTTTAAATTTAATTTAGAAACGAAATTTAAAATTATTTAGATCTTAATGTATCCGACTACTTGCGACAACTGTTTTTTAAAAAAATGGAGATATAGGGATTTTTTGTTGTTGTTTTTAGATTTTTTTAGTAAATTTTAAGAAAAATATGCTAAAATTAAGAATAGAAAAAGAAATTATTATTACTAAAACGGGAAAAAATTGGGAAAAAATTACAAAAAATAACATAAACGCGGCCCATTCTGTACCAAAAGTTTATGAACAAATTTTAAATTTTTCACTTCTGATGTTTTTCCATGTTATTCATTTTTCAAATCACCTTCAGGATAAGAGATATTTTAATTTTTACAAAAACTAGAACACTTTATGTTAGTTATTATATGAAATTGCTTAAAAAAACAGTGATTATATTCACATAAGTGACTGTAAATTTTGTAATAAAACTTTGATTGATAAATCTGAAGGTTAAAACACTTCTACTATTATACAAAAAATACACAAAATTTCAATTAATTATTTTCAAAACTTTTGAGCAATCTCTAGCCCCGTTTGAGCATTTTTTAAAAAAAACACATTTCGAGTAAAACGTTTTTTAAAGTATGACATCTTGCTTAAAGTAAGGCATCTGCTTTAACTAAAACACCTGTAGGTTTTGTTCTAGTGAACGGAAAATAATAAACTTGGTATTTTTATAAAGTTAATAAGATGGCCTATAAAATAAAGTAATAAAACAATTTGTCAATTTTTGGCAAAATTCACAATTTTAGGGTTGTCGGATAGATTAAATATAATTTGCTATATTTGCTGAACATTTTCCCATTTTACGTCTCCAAATATCTTAACGTAAAAATTTCTGAATTATTCAAGATGTTAAAACACTTTTAGAAAATCATCCTTTTATGACTAAAGGACAAAAAAATCCTATAATGAAAATGATCAAATGCAAATGACCTATCTGTTTTGCAATAATACAATGATCTAAAAGTTTTCATAATTCATTTTAAAATATAACATTGTAAAATAATGTTTTTTTATTTTCTTTATATTTTTTGGCAGATTTTAAAGTACGCATTCCTTTTTTTTATTTCTTTTTTAGCTATTTAAAAAATTTTATATGCTAGATTTTTTCCCACATACTACGAAAAATGATGAGTATTTTATATAAAATCTTATCCTTATTCCAATAATTAAAAAAGAAACAAGCATACTGCTATTAACTTTAGCATACATATACATGATATTTATTAAAAATTACTTTTTGAAATGAATCGTGGGTGGTCGATAGATATTATAACATCGTTTGTCTCATGCGTTCTAAGATATGTCTTATTTATCAAAATTAGATAAGAAACAAAAAATATTATAAACATAAAGTGTAATCAAAGAAGCCTTTTTTTTCTGCAGGAGGTTCAAAATCCTATAGAAGAACAGCGTTTCACATGTGTTCTCCTCTACTAAAATTGCAACAACAATTTCTTCTATTGATTTCTTGAGTTCATGGACCATAGCCAGAAGAGAGATCTTTATATTAAAAACTATTACATAATTTCAAGTACTTTTCTTCTAAGAACTCCTTACCGATAAGAAATGTGTAAATATGTACGAAAATAGAATAATATCATAAGGATATATAGATTCATCATAAACAGATTTAGCCCTAGATAAGAATTATTAAAAAAGTGAATCGAGACAAAATTGTGCAATTTCTATTACCAACATGTCTGGTAATAGAAACATGTGTTTTCTACAAAACATGTCTGACTTTTTAATTTTTTTCCAAAAATGTTCAGCCTACATTTTTTTTTCTTTCAAAATATCTAGTATTCGAACATAATTGCTGACAAATTCATCGTAATCATCCCATGGTGCTACAATTATATTAAGGTATCTGACTACATTCAAAACCACTATTTTACAAAAGCCTATAAATGAATAATTCTTTTTGTTTTTAGAGTCTCTTGAATTTGGATATACCGTAAAATCCGGCGTATAACGCATACCGGTGTTTAGAGCGTACCGGTGTATAACGCTTACCAGTGTATACACCTATACTTTCAAGCTGCATTTTTTTAATTTTGAGGTATATTCGCCGTATAACGCGCATTCCCTTTTTTACGAAGGAACCAGCAATGTACGTTAGCAATGAATGCTATTATGTTTTAAAGCCATTTGTTCGCGTTACTATCGAAGAAGAATTTAAAAAAAAATAGTATATTTCTAAAAAATAACCCTTTAAGTTCATAATGTATGGCATTTATTTTAAATAAACAGTATTCCAATCTTTGTAGAAGCCTAAGTTTTTTTTATGCGCATATCTTTTTTAATTTTTGAAGTTATCATTTTTATACCCGGCTTATACCCGTAAATTTCGATCTTATTTTGTGTATTAAAAGTGCGCGTTATACACCGGATTTTACGGCACGTATAAAAATGTTTTAAGAATATTATTACAATAAAAAATAATTTAAGTGCAATTTTCGGAGAAAAAAATGAAGAAAAAAGGCATATTTTCAAAACATTCTTCTTTTGTGGAAAATGCTTCTATGACAATAGTTTTTTGTCTATATATATTTAAAACTTATGTACGGTGCCTGAACTAGAATTATTGAAATATATAATTAAGAAGAATTTATTTAATACATCAAAGAGTGATGGAATTTTTATGAAAAAACACCGGTTATTATTTCAATTGATACTAACTCTGAAAATAATGTGAAATTTTTCAGAAATCCTTAGTCAGGTTGTGTACAGAAGTCTCAGCTACATACAGGCACAATATTATTATTATAGAAAAATTTTCCATAGAAAGAGAATTTTCAAAATATGTCATTTTTTCTTCATTTTTCGCCAAAACACTACATTTAAATAAATTTTTATTGTAATAATATTCTTAAAATAATTTTTATCTAAATTCTGATTCAAGTGACCTTAAATATAAAATCTTTATTCAATTTACGCCTTTGCAAAATCACGGTGACGAAAAGAGTCAGTAATCTTAAATTGGACTTTATTTTTATGAAAATAATTTTACTTGAAAGTTAAATTATTTTCTTTAACTTTTTTTAAATTCTTCTCACAAGTTAAATTAACATATGTTTATTGTAGTAAATATAATATAGGTCTTTTTTTAATCAAATTATTTCTTTATTCTTACAGTTTCTTAATGTGAAATTGGTAATCATTTTACATACAACTTCCTAATACATTATAAAATTCTGAAATAATTTAAATTTGTTAGAATGCATCATTTTAAGCAAGAATATTTGTATCTAAATACTTCACCAGCGATTTGATTGAAAAGGAACATAATGACAAGCCTCGCCTGCTCGTATATTTTTTCGCATCTTAAAGCAGTTTCTTTATAAATGAAAAAACCCACACAAAAAACTTTTTCAACAAAAAATAAGTACGTGATTACTTCAACATAAAAAAACAAAATAGATGTAAACAGTAAAGGAAGTTAATGTTCCGAAAATAATGATAATGTTCAACAAATAACTACTTCAGCTTATTCTTTCATCCTAAATAGTAATAATATTGTTGTACATTTTTAGAAACTACATGATTTTATTATCAATAAACTAATCTCTAATTACTTCCTTCTTGTCGATGATTATCCGAATCTTGTCGCCTGAAAATTCTATAACAACGTGAGGCGAGAAAAAACACATTAATATTCAGAGACATTTATAGGCATTCTTTCAATAATTCAGCATTCTATTTTATTGCGCAGTATGTCATAAAATTCAGTCAATATTATAAGCAAAAAAAATTAATAAATTTATATCTGAAAGGAAAATAATGTGATTTACATTAAAAATATCCAATTTCCATTTTTAAATATGTTTTATGCCTATAAATATAATATATATAGCCTGAATAAAAATAAAAAACAAACATATATTAAAACAAATAAGTAATATTGTCATTAATAATAAAGATATTTTCTTTTAAAAAAATGTATTTTTATATATTAAAAATCATTGTTAAGAATTGAATTTAATGGAAATGAAAAGCTTTTAGGTTTTTGAATAAGAAAAAAGGAAACTCAAGTGTTCATTAAAAATATTTTACGATACTTAAAAAACTTTTTTTTTTTACTATATTTCTTGAACGCCACAGAAATGTGATATTGCGATATCCAAGCCTTCGCGATAATAATTTTGATGTTTACTTACAAATTCGAATGAAATTGTTCGAAAGTTATGTTGTCAATATTAATCTAATGTAAAACGCTACTTTTAGAATAAAAGTATTTAGTGCCATAAATATTGATTTTTGATTTAAAAAAATAGTGGTTCAATATTTTATAAATTACGTTCTGTCTCTACTAGATTTTTAAATCATTAATAATAAATTTTGCATGTTTTTAAGTATGCGAAACATGTTATGCGTCAAAAATACACTGTCCTATGAAAGTTAAGACACAGCGTGTTTTTCGAAGCTCCCCTTAAAAAAAGTGGCAGTAATGAAAAAATTCGTAGTGTATATGAATGATACTATATATAATAAACTTTAAGAAAATTGTGCAGAAAGATTTTAAAATATGTGAGGAAAAATGTGCAAAAATCCAATTTTGCAACTTCATGTGTATGTATCGTATTATGATTGTTGATCTTCAATAGTTGTTGGTAATTTCGTTGACAATATCCTGAAGAATCTAGCAATGTCTATAAATTTTTAACCCGATTCTTTAAAGTTGCAAGGGTCTGGACTGATGGTAATGGGATAGTCTAAAGCTGATGCTTTAGATGTCGCAATACGGTTCACAGTGATGTTCAAAGATTATGTGAGATCAGTTTAAATCTAAAGTTATGAGTCTAAACGCATGTTCAAGGTTAACCACGAGTTACAAGACCTATAGGAGACTGTTTTCTAGCTCTTTCGAAGGAGGAGAAATATTGCTTTGCCTGTTGCAGATCATTTTGTCGTGTCAGGAACAAGAATGTTTGCTGCTACGGAGCATATATACCTTCAAAATGCAGGATGACTAGTTGTGTCTGTACCCTTGAACTGTACCTTGTGTCTGTACCACAAAAATGTGCTTGTTTATATCGGGCAAGTGTATATTACTGGACCAGGCAGCAATGGGCTTCCGTGTTCTTCATAGATGAGTCCAGGTTCACACTGGAGAATGATCTAAGGCGTCTGTTGACTTGAAGGGATTAACGCACCAGATGCAACCAATCCATCAAGAAAGAAGTGATGGAACCATTGCTTGGGCCGAGATCTTTCTGTGGTCACAGTGACCTGCAAATGCTTGAGAAACTCTTAATGGTGAGAGATATTAGAACGAGATCCTGAATCGATATGTCCACCCACATGCCACTAATTCTGGTAATGAATTCATTCAGACCGATAATAATACGCAACCTCACCGAGCTATGCTGCTAGTTGAGGGAAGGCTTGGGGATCACGTTCGGTGTAAATAAAATAAGCAACTCAATCTCCAAATTTGAATCCAATAAAGCCTATGTTTGGTTTGAATATGAGAATATGGAAACAACAACATTATTTAAACATTAACATTAAACATTTACTGAGTATTTTTATTAAAAAATAATTGGTGTTTTTTAAGAAAAACTTTATAATGCACTGAAGAGAAATAGAAGTACAAATAAGAGCTTGCAAATTATCTTGAAGTCTTCCCCTATTTAAATATTTTATAAATCTAGTCTTTAAGAAATGAGATTAAATTGTTATATAATTATAAAAATTTAAATCCATTTAACCCGAAATGAATATGGATGAGTCCCACTTTTCCTTTAATGAATTGTTTCAAAATTATGCTTATTTCAGCAAATGTACTCTTTCGAGCATTCGAAAGATTTATAATAATTTCATTTTAGGAATCAAGATGCACATATATTATGATAATAGTGGCGGCCTATTGGCTATTGGAGCCTGTTCCAATTGCGGCAACCGCTTTGCTTCCCGTAGTCTTATTTCCATTAATGGGCGTAGTCAGCTCAGCAGTAATTTGCATGAATTATATGAAAGTAAGTATTATTGTTTATTATCTATACCTACTTAATACTAAACACATAGTTCTGTGGAAAATTATTAATATTATTACAATTTAAAGTGATATTAATAATATAAGTGATCATGTGGATGCAAAAAAAATTAAACATTCAAATACAAATTTTTGTTTATCTATAATAGATTTGCATACAATGAAGTTTATATTTTATGTTTGTGTGCGGTGTGTGTGTATATGTATATATATATGTATATGTGTGTATGTGTATGATGTATGTATATGTATATAATATATTTTCGTGTAGATACCTGTGTGAATTCCGTATAAAATGAACATCGACTCAATTCTAAGTAAACAAATCATTTCAGTAATCAAAAATAACTAGTTCTGTTGAAAAAAAGCCACAAATGGCTAATTTCGAGGTGTATCACATAATTTTATCTCTATATGAATATAAATGTCCATCACACACATTATTCGGTCATATTTTTGGCGACATTTTTCTGGTTATACGATAATGGTAGATAGGATTTTATATACGTACTTTATCATAAGGATCTGTTTGATTTTTCTTTTAAAATAAGTTTCTATAGGAGAAGAAAATGAAGAAATTTTGCAATATACACTGCTGGCCACCGTAAATGCAACACCCTGAAGGAAGCACGCAAATAACATGAAATTTACAACATACATTAGCGGAAGTGAGATATGCAAATGATTAGAATCTCAGCGCAGACACACATCACGCCCGCCTGTGGAGCCACCTCAAAACGCTATTTAAGGCTTGGAGATTTCGATGATTTCAAGTTTGGCAAGTGTGTTTTTCTTGTGGTTTTTTCAAAAAACGATCAGTTATGTCTCGTAGAAAACAGCGATCAGCTTTTGATCAAGTATCCGAGTTCGACAGAGGCAGGATAGTGGCCTACCGAGATTGTGGATTATCTTTCAGGGAATCGGTAGTCGTGTTGGACGAAACCAAACAAGTGTAATGCGGATATGTGACCGTTGGATGCAGGATGGTATGACGGACCGACGTGATCGATCGCATCCACCTCAGTGCACCACTTCACGTGAGGACAGGCAAGTTGTGCGCATGGCAGTGACGGATCGCTCAGTCACATCACGAACCATAGCACAGCACATTGAGTCTGTAACGCATCATTCAGTGTCTGCGCGTACCATTCGACGCCGTTTACAGCAGAGTGATCTGTCCACAAGACGTCCATTGCTTGGTCTACCCTTGACGCTGAGCCACAGACGTCTCCGCCGCCAATGGTGCGATGAAGGAAGAATGTGGGCTGCAGAATGGAATGAAGTTGTCTTTACTGACGAGTCACGCAACTGTCTGCAACACCACGATGGTCGGATTCGAGTCTGGAGACACCGTGGAGAGAGGATGCTGAACAGCTGCGTTATGCAACACCACACTGGTCCTGCACCAGATATTATGGTATGGGGTGTGTATTGGACATCACTCTCGCACTCCTCTAGTACGCATTGCCGGTACTTTAAACAGCCAGCGCTACATCTCCGAGGTGTTGGAGCCAGTTGTCTTTCCTTACCTTCAGGGCTTGGCCACAGCCATATTTCAACAGGATAATGCGCAACCACACGTGGCATGCATTGTCCAAAAGTTCTTCGTCAATCACCAGATCGAATTGCTTCCCTGGCCGGCTCACTCTCTGGTTCTTTCACCGATAGAAAACATGTGGTCCATGATTGCTCAACGATTGACCCTGATTACACTCCCAGCTGCCACACCGTATCAACTTTGGCAACGTGTGGAAGCTGCTTGGTCTTCTGTACCCCAAGAACACATTCAAAGTCTCTTTTAATCAATGCCAAGGCATGTGGCAGCGGTGATCTCCAACAATGGCGGCTGCTCTGGCTACTGATTCTGGTAGGAACCACACTTCACAGAAGTCTATAAATTAAATCTTTTGATATTTCGTCAACATGTTATCTACAAAATAAATTTTGTTGTGCTATCTCTTGTCTTTCTTGGTGTTGCATTTACGGTGGCCAGCAGTGTATATTGAGTTTAGAGCAACAAAATTAAGACTGGCTTTTAATGTCATATTGGAACTAATAAATATTGCTGGGTTATGCTCGGTCACAGTGTTTCGTAAAGAAATGCACATTCATTTACACATTTTTTTATTTTCCTTTTTGAATAGTTTTCACTTTTTAAGTTCTTTGAAATTCAACTTTGAAAACATTATCTGATTATTATTTTATTTTTCAAAAATAAATGCGTAATCATTAAGTGGGTCTTAGGATTTTTTTTATGCTA
Organism: Trichonephila clavata; assembly: GCA_019973975.1. Taxonomy (NCBI): domain Eukaryota; kingdom Metazoa; phylum Arthropoda; class Arachnida; order Araneae; family Nephilidae; genus Trichonephila; species Trichonephila clavata. Next base: position 30,404 of record BMAO01021225.1, on the reverse strand, counting down.
TGCACTTCTCCCGCAAAGCAAATGTTAAAATCGACTGATTTTCTAATTGTTTGATGATCATCTTTTAATAATCTTTACGTCGACACTTTTGTCTTTTGTAATACTAAAAAACTCGGTATTTTACTTAAGATAATAATTATTACTTTATTAATTTTTTACATTGTTTAAAAATTTTATAATTCATTTTTCTAGTCTATAAAGTATTTTATTCCTTATTTGTGTAAGAAAAAGTTTTAAATAATTACATACAACCATATAATTAATCACCTACTTTCACTATATCTTTATAATACTATAGATTTCAAGTAGACTTTTTGCAAGTGAAATAATATGTAAACAAAGTACTTACTCAAAAAGATAAACAAGCATAAACGGAGTTATAAGATCATAACTTAATTGAGCCAACAATATCGCTAAGATATTGCTACGCTTTAATTCTGAAAGATCCCCCAAAATGAGAACTCAAGCTAATTCCTCTGTTAATCTTATGTTCTGAACTGTAGCTCATAATTATATAATGTTTTAGCAAAATATATTAAATCACCCATAAAGTTAAAAAGTAAACATTCAGAAGCAAACACAAAATATTTTAAAACGATTTTTATGAAAAGGCTGTTAATATGTACAATATTCAAAACACAATATGTCAGGTTGTATAAGAAATGAATCTAAATTATATTTCTTTTCTTTCCGAGATTAATTCAAATCCTTGAAAACAATCAAATTTAATCCAAAATATGTGGTTTCAAATTTTACTATTTCAGTACATGAAAAGTCATTTTCCCTTTCAGACCATACAATTGTTTTGTGAAAGTTGTTGCTTCATTATTTGAAAATACACCACATGATGGGGGAAATAAATTAAATGATTAAACTAATCCAGAAGAATGGATGAAAAGTTTAATTTTTACAATAGTTGAAGTTGTATGCCAGATATCCAATATATTCTGCGTGAATCTATTTTTGTCAGAAAACGTAACTTTTCAGTAGTTACAAATAATATGTGTGATGTTGTAGAGAAAATCTTAAAAGTTTATTAAAATTTCTGGCTTGTGATGTTATATGACAGCTGTGATATACCAGTTCCAGCAAAAGTAACTTTAAAACATTTTAACCCTTTATCTACCGACGGTACTTATAAGTACCACTCATTTTAAAATTACATAGAATAACCATTTTTAGGAATACTCTGACAAAACTTAGCAGGAATATTCTTTTAAATCCAATCTTCTAAGATATACGGCTGCACGGGTTCTATGATGAGTATTTTAGCGGGGAAGACGGATATAGTTTTATAGCAGAGAGAGAGATTGCGTTTTCAGTTGACATTTTGATCGGATTGCGAAGATTATCATTTTAGTTCCGAAAAAGTAGTTAATGTCAAAAGGTAAGTGCCTTAAAAAGACTTTAGAAAACGATTTGACCATTTACTTAAGTGAACAGTGTATATAATTAATTTTACAGTTGAATATCGTTAATTAGCTCTAACGGATTAAATTTTCCCAAAATTGAGTATTTTGTTTACGTATATCCCTTAATTTTCAATGTAGTGATTCAAAAAAAATGTTACATGAAAAAACTGCAGTAAATCATAATGTGTGCGGTAGATAAAGGGTTGAAGAAATAAGATCGGGAAAAATTCTAATTCTTGAATAAACAGAGAAGAAAGAGGAGCATATTGATGTTTTAATACTTAAAATTGTGACCCCCTTCCCCAAAAAAACTGTTTCTAAGCTATTTATAAGTCGAATGAAAGCATATCATAACAATTCACATATCAAATTTCAACACCATTGAAATCAAACAAGCATTATATTTATAAAATATTTTTCATGCCAAATTTCAATATTATTTTTGAAAGAGAGAAAATCAATATCAATTGACATTTTTTGACAGCTTTTGTACTTTTTAACTTATAAAGAGATTATACGCCGTTTTTTTCTAGAAATGGGAAAATAGGTACTCGACTATTTTAACGAAATTAAAAAATACACTAAATAATACTACACTTCTATTTTTATTAACTGTAATGGGATGGAAATCGTACATTTTAAAATTTAGAAAAAACAAGTAGTATTATTTAAAAGTTAAATTATGTTACTAATTCAACTCAATCGTAGTAATTTCTATTGAGTACGATGATTCATAACAGACACAGCCTATCTCAGTGGTCAGTTAGTATAACAGATCGAAGTCTGTTCCAACTATTATCAAACTTTTTAATAATTTTTCAAAATCAACCTTTTTTAGCCTGCACGAACATAAATTTATATTTATTTTACTTGAGTTAGCCTTTGGTTTTGCTATTCTTACTGAAAAGAAAATCGTATTGTGTGTGTGTGTGTGTGCTCTCTTCAAGTTATGTTCAAAGATGTTAAACAGAGGATTTTTTTTACCCTTGGGGGGGGGGCAATAATTCGTGTACAAAAAATTATGTTCAGTTATTGTCATTCAATCCGTCTTTGTTTATTCACAGGAAAGTTTCATGATGTTCATTGGTGGATTAATTGTGGCAATAGCAGTGGAGGATTGCAGATTGCATGAAAGGATTGCACTAAAAGTGCTTCTTCTAATAGGTGCAGATATTAAATGGTAAGTTTTGGAGAAAAGCTCTAGTTAAAGCTCTTGATGATACTCATTTTTCACAGAATTACCGTAAGAGAATGATGAAGCCATATTTTTAAAATATTTTTTTTAGCAAATAAGATTTCAACATATATAACAATAAAATTACTTTCGGAAACTTGCTTCGAATGCTTACATGATTAAAAGTTGATTGACATAATTTTTTATACCAATGGAGAAATAAGAAGAATAATTGTTTACATAGTAAAACTATTTAGATAGAAAAGTATTAAAATATCCTAAATGAAGCAGTGAACTAAAAAAAAATTTACTTTCATTATATGTAGAATCTGACTTAATCTATGAGGTGCTATTGAAGGTTTAACTGAAAATTAGTATGATTTAATATTGAATGTATATTGTATTTCTAAATTTTGACACTGTTACTTTCTATGATTTAAGTTTTTAAAGTATAATTTATATAAATATGTTTGAACGACAAACAGTATTTTTAAATGTTTCGAAATTTTCATAAAATGCTCGAGTTTGGAATAACACAAAAAAGTCAAAGTAATATTGGAATTTGATCTGAATTTCTAAACAGTATCCAAATAATGTTAGGCCTGCTCATTTTCATTTAATTAAAAATGGGTTTCAAATATATTAAATGCTATTGAAGTGTTTTATTATTCTTTTTCGAATTATAAAACTATATGAATTTTTCAAGGTAAAATATTGAAAGATGAATTAAAAGCTTTTTCAGAGTTTGTTCATACAACTGATATATATAAAAAAGTCATATGTGAAAAATACAGAAAAAAATATTGATCATGCTGTAAAAAATAAGAAGAAAAAGGATAATTCTAACCAGGATTTCCTGGTTAATTACATTTACGGCTTGCTTTTGATGATATTTTTAGTTTTGAATAGATAAGGATTTAACTAGATAACAGGCAATTTTCATTTTAGTTAGCCCATAATTATTTAAAAACTTAGACAAGAAGTAGGAAAGAAGATGATACATAAAATTTATGTATGAAGTTCTGATCAAATTATCATCTAGCTTAATTATGAAGGTTTTCAATAAGGAATATAAAATCTGCATATAAATGCAGATTTTTCTATTTGGCACAAATTTCTGAAGATTTACTAATTTTTTGTAAAGTAAAACCAAAAATAGTTGTAATTGAATGTCTTATGATTTTGTGTTTAGGCTTATGCTTGGATTTATGATGACAACAATGGTTCTCTCTATGTGGATAAGTAACACAGCAACAACTGCCATGATGGTACCCATAGTTGAAGCAGTTATTGGGAAAATTACAATGACCACTCATAGCATTGAGATTCAACTTGAAGAAAGTAAGGTTTTCCTTTTCCAATCCAAATATTTTAATTTAAGTTATTACTTCAAACATTTGAATTATTCGTAACAAAATTTTATCCACCGCGCTTCCAAATTTAAGCTTATTTTAATTTACTGTACCATAGAACTCAAAAATTACAGACTAAAATATATGTTAAAAGTATATGTACAGAAATTTTTTTTCTGCTTTCAAAGTTTCTTTTAGAATCATTAAACGCATTACCTTAGTATTGTATAAAATAACTTCTACATTCTATTGACGGTAAATAAGAGGGAAAGTTAGTAGCTTAATTAGAAAGAAAAATGTTTTTCTTAAATTACAAAAAATCAGCAACTTGGAAGGCTTTAAAGTTATTTTTTATGATATAATATTGTGAAAATTCTTTTTATTTTAGATTCTCATAAAAGGTGATAATTACTCAAATTCTCACAGCTTTTATCTTCCCTGTATACTTTAAACTAAGTATTGTCAACAGAATATCTATAATCTCACTTTTAACTTCATGAGAATCATATTCCCCCCCCCCTTTTTTCACTACTGTTTTGTACACAGTTTTTTTTAACTCATGGTTATATGAAAATATTACCTAAATAACTATTCAAAAAAAAACCCTCACAAAACCAAGATACAATGGTAAAATGGTGAGGCAAACATCTTAATTGTATGACACGCAGGAAAAAAATATCTGAGTGTAATGATATTACGATGTCCCTTGTGTTTTAGATAAACATTGATGTATTGGCTACAACGTATCTCAAAAACCTTTGTGGCGTCGTGGACTCGATTGCAGGTGGACGCTAAGCTAATTATTAAAAAATACTTTTTACTGTGATCTAATCAACTGTTTATTTGAGGTACAACATTCAGAAGATCACTGGAAAGAGAAAAAGAAATCAGTTACAGGTGTTAAATCTATTTAGCCAGTTCTATTTAGTTGCATTGGTGTCTGCATGGGTGTCCACTCGTAGCGTCTTCTTTATTCCTCCATAGGATACTGCCTCAGGAGTCCTTCACGCTAGTCCATCGGGTTCTGTCTCGGGAGTCTATCGTGGGGAGTAGATCGGGAGGCCCTCTCCTCGCGCTTTCTTCCTAGATCCGTCGATTCCGTCTCGGAGGTCTATCGTAGGAGCCGATCGGGAGCCATCGCCTTTCTTCTTTCGTCCACAGGATTCTCTTTCGGAATCTATCGTGGGAGTCGATCCGGAGCTCCCTTTTTCTTGGGTCCACTCTTTTAAACTCTAGGGGCGGGTCCACTCCACGCCCCTCATCAACCCCATTGGCCGGCCTCAAGGTTTTGCACCCGGCACCTCGGTCCTGCACGTCCTCCATTCGTGCAGAGATAACAAAAGTTCCGATCCCTCTCAAAGTTCACCGGCGACAAGGGCCCGGCTGACATCTGTTACTTGAACCATCTCGCCGCCTTTTCCTCCTTTGATGCCACCCGCCGCCGTCTGCCGAGGCGCCAGCCTTTCAAGACTGACAATCACTGCCTATGAATGAAAAATAATGCAGTGATGCCCAGCCCATAGTGTTTGACAGTCACACCGTCGCCGACAGTCCAGCTGTCCGACAAAGCACAATGCCGCCAAAGCCACGTGTTCCCCAGCTGTGAAATTCCTCATGAATAGGGGTGATATCTCCATTGTGACTACGTCACACCTTGCATATTGGCGCAGAGTTTTTTAGAATCGATTAACTGATTGTTTTAAACGTCGCACTCTGAAGCAACACGAGTTTAGTGATGACAAACCTCGTAATTCTGAACCTCGGTCAAGTGACAAGGATGTAACGCATTAACGTGCATCAGCTCTATTATACGACGGGTCTTTGGTTTCTCCAAGACTCAAATGAGCAACTCAAAAGAAACAATGCATCCTAAGCCAAAATACCACTATGTGGGTGTGTGTATACATACATACATATATATATACAGTCAACTCTCGATAATTCGAAGATTAAAACTTAGAATTATCAAGAGGGTAGAAAAAAACTCCCAAAATACACGAAAAGAAATTTACTATATAATAAAACTATATAATAAAATAACAATTATACATATGTATAAAATTATTTTAAAGTATTTTTAAAAAATACACATATTATACAGTATAAATATTACACAGAAGTTAAAAGTTCTGTTTTTAAAGAATACATTCAGAAACAATCCTACGCATCTCTTCTTCACAATAGTGGACCATCCTTTCTGTACACATGTGTAGCAAGGCTACGTGTCAAATGAAAGATATGGACGGCTGGCAACAGGTGCGGTTGAAGGAGGAAAGCAATAAAAATTTCTTTTTGTTTGAGGAACCGGAAAACACTAAGAAGGGGTAGCAGACAGATAGTTATCAAAGGGGTTGCGTTACAGGGGAGACACGCAGAGACAATACAGCACAAAACTTGTTTGCTACTGGACTGTACATGATAGTAAGTTTTCGAATTGTCGAGAGTTTTATAAAAAAAACTTCGAATTATTGCTTGTACCAAAACATATTGTTCTAATTCGAAATACCAAGAGTTTTTCTAGGGACTGAGCATATACTTCAAATTATCAAGAGGTTCGTATTATCGAGAGTCCACACTGTATACACACACACATATATATATAAAATTCCAATACAATGTGGGGTTGGAAGACTACCGCGCGCCGAGCTGCTTAAGGGTGCTCCTTCGTTTTCAAAAAAACCTTCAGAAAAAAATGATTTTTAAGGGGGAAAGGGATCTTTATTAATGAAAAGGTAAAAGAAATTCTTTAAATATGTAATCACTACCTGTATGACATCGGACACTGAAACAATTTTGATCACTTAGAAAGATTCCTGGCATTTCACCAATATCAGTATCTGCTTCACTGATTCTAGTGACTAATTCTCTGGAGACTGAATGAACACGACTAATTTTGGTTGTTCCCAGAAGAACAATCCAAGGAAGACAGATCAGGAGGTCCAGGAGTCCAGCAATCGGCCAACTTAGCTAGTTTCGCACATAGCTGCCGTGATGAGCTGACGCTTCGTTGCCTTGGAATTACATAATCGCTAGCCCGTTTTCGGACACGATTTGTAGAATATCTTGTAATACCTTCTGCAGAAAGATAAAATACTTCTGTCTCCCCCTCCTTTCCCCCTGTTATAGCGGTCTGGTAAAATATATGTGACCCAATTAGGAGATCTTGGATTTTATCTCTACCTACACATTCATGATGAACTAAAACTTTGCCTACTGGTCACTTGAATGTGTAGCTATGAATTTAATGTGGGGTGCATATGACTGTTTTATGCATGTTAAATATGTCATCATATGTGAAGATTGTTTTGTCCATAAATGGAATACGTACATTGCAAATTCTGCAGACCGTATTAAGAGTTCTGCAAAGGGTAAAGTTGGCATAATTTCTTTTGTAGGAATTATCCACTCTACTTAGACTTGATAACATTGTAGCTTGAGGGTTAGTTTTCATTTGATCAGGATTCGTATGAATTTATTTTAAGGTTAGAATTTACATGGATTTGCGGCATACACAAAAGCCTTGCTCTAGCGACTTAATGATTGTTGATCCGGCAGCCACATTGCATTGGAGATTTTTTTTGGTAACCTCTATTCTCTCTCCCGCTCCCAGTTTGGACCATTATTTCAATTACACCCCGTATATATAAAAAGAAAGAGAGAGCGCATATTGTTTTCCTTTTCTAGTCTTGAGTTAGTTATTAAAGTTCTTTTGTTCTCCTTGTGGTATACAAAAGAGAATATTTTTCTTTAAAGCATTTCTAGGAAAACACTTTCCAAAATTTTCTTTAGAAAAAGTAAGGAGTTATTCCAGATGACATGCATAAATGACGTCAATAGCCTGAAAGCATGATGTTGTTTCTAATTCCACCTGTCTGACGGTGTCAAATCGAGCTCCACGAAATTCATTGTGGCAAGGGGTTAGTAATTAGGCCTGTCATTAACCGTACCTTTAAGCACCATACAGGAGACAGCATGATTTGGCTCGGTACCCCTCCAATTTTGAGGGAGGACAGCCTAGGGGATCAGAGGCATTCCACCTCTCATCCACCAACCTCACAAGAGAACTTGCGGCTCGACGGGTATTTAGAGTACCCCTATGCCGCAAAAGAGAGCATTGTGCATTCACAAACATCCATGCCTTTGCCGGAATTCGAATCCAGGTCCTACGGAACAGCAGTCCGAGTCGCTAACCACAATACCGGAGGAGCAGTGCAAGCATGATACCGGAGTTTACTTCGAACTAAATCTTCTTTCAATCAATTTTTTTACTCTTATCTTTCTCTGGTTTCTCTTTCTCGTCTCAAATTTAGTTCAATGTTTCGAGGTTCGTCACCAACAGTCATTGTCTTGCTTTGAAGTGCAAGGATTAATGAGTATTTAGTCAGTCAACACTTTCTATCTCACAATCACTGCCATTTTTTTCACTCATATTTATTTCTGACTATCTTTGAGTTCAGATTTTAATCAATCTGTGCGTAAAAACTTTAACAAAAAATTTAATTTCTTCCATGATATGCTTGAATATAAAAAAACTAACGACTAAAAATTTGTGAAGAAAGTTTTGTCAGAAGAACAATTATGGTAATATACTATACAAAAAAAATATATATCTAACAGAATATATTTTTCTCTTAGATTCTTGATAATTGCCACAAAATAATAAAAAATTATTTTGTCTAAATTTGAAGGCGTGAGAAAGAACGGCGATCACTTTTTAATGATTTCTATGAAATTTAAATGATAATTTGAGATATAATTTAGTAAAAAGAACAATATATAAAATTCTCTATTTATTGTTTTGCCTAGTCGACGATACTTTTATGGTCCCATAATGCTTAAGCATTTCATTAACAATAATTTAGGTTCATAATCGAACTCTTTTCTTTGTAATTTATCTATTAAATATCCTTTTATTTATTTAATTTCTTAAGTAAAAATTGTTTTAATCGTTTTTTTAACTACAATTTTTGAAAACGTGATCAACATTACATGAATGAATTTAAAAATAAAACAATAAGAAATTCTATTTGCATCAAAAATCCTCTAAATAATTTGTTAAGTTTAATTTTTAAAGCCCGTAACTCTCGAATAAATAAATACTCACTCAATCCCACTGATATATTTAAAAACGAATACATAGCTTTAATTGTTAATGTAATATAAAAATTTATAGTATTAATTACAACAAGATATTATAAAATAAAAGTTAACATCAATTAAAATATTAAAACATTTAGTTAAATATTAATATTAAAGCATTCAAAACTAGAATGTTATAATTAACGTAGAAAATGAAAATAAATTATTATTAAAATTGAAAATTAAAACAAATAAAAATAGCAAGAAATAGATTGAAAGAATGAAAACGCAAAACTTTCAAAAATTATTTCATGAAGTATATGAATTAATTTATAAAGAAAGCGCCGATTTAAATGAAATAACTATCAATACTAATATAAGTTTTGTACCAAGAATAATTGCTGTCAATGCGCACAAATGAAATTTTAATATTTTCGAACAATTATTAAAACAGTTTTTTCTGTTCTATCATTCAGGCGATTTCAAACAAAGAATATCAAAATTTAAAAAGGACTTTGACAAATAAAAAACGAAATTAATCTTTAGAATATCCACTTCTCTAATTTGAATGATACAATTTCTGTGATTTCTTAAATAATACAGTTGTAATATTAACTTAAATAATTACTATATAGTAATTCTAATTGTGTATGTGTAATAGAATTTCCTTTTTCTTTTTAGGTAATTCTTTAACAGAAAGTAAGCAAGTTTACAACACTGAGGAAGATGGAAAGTCAATAAGTTCGAATAAATGGTACAGAAAATTTTAACTATGAAATTTCTATTTCTAAAAATCTTTTAAGACATCGATACCCTCTTATATATATATATATATATCCATCATTCAAAATTATAATTACTTTTATTATTAGCATAATGTGAATAAAATTAGATTTGAAAAAGAAATACTTTACTTAAAGCTAAAAAAAAGTCTTAATAAAAAAGTGTCTGTTAAATTTTTCTTTATCTTTTCTTTTCCTTTTTTTTTGGATCAATATGCAATTTAAGTTTGTCATATAGCTTGATAATTGCTAGAACTGACTTCTGTGTGACAATATTCCAATATTTTAATGAGGTATTTTAAAAGTAAACGCTGTAGAGATAATTTATTATTAGAGTTTTACTTTCAATTTTATTTTGTAATTTTCAGAAGATCTTTATTGCCCTAATAATATCTGTATGAAACTTCTTTTCGCACACAATACTTATATAAACAAATCCTTCGCTTAAGGCTATGTATTCTAAGAAAGTACATTATTGTGGGTAGGCTTAAAAATTACGTATAAAGAAAATTTCCGTAAATAAATCAAATTTGAAAGCAAAATTTCTAAATATAATGAATGTTACATCCATTACAATGCTTTTGATTGTAATTCAGTCGACCCATTTAATTGGATTCTGGATTCTATTGCATACAAAACCCCCAACGTTGTTATAAATTTATATATATATATATATATATGTATATACGTACTCATGAGATAACACGATTATATCGAATTATTGCTTAGAATTTGAATGGAAAAATATGATTAAAAGTGAAACATTAATAATCTGAATCAATAATTAGATATTAAATAAGGAATTGTTGTATAAAATTTAAATTATCAATCAAAGTTTAGTTAAAAAATATGGTATTGATTTTTATTGAGTGAAATATCTTGTAATATTCCTAAATTTAATTTTAAAATTCGCTGATTTAGTTATGAATGTGTATAATATTAAGTTTTATATTTTCCTTTTTTTTTAGAAAAGTTTCACTTAGATTTTCTAATTTAATAGTTCTTGTGTGTTGGAAATCCATTATTTTGCAAATACAGTGTAGCACACTCTCACAGAATTATCTTAGGCATACATGTATGTATATTCTGTCTTTTTTCAGCCCAGATGCCAAATGCTCTACGCTGAAAGTGGCATTTCTCCTAAGCGTTTGCTATGCTGCTAATATTGGTGGTACTGGAACGCTAACCGGGACGGGTCCAAATTTAGTGTTGAAAGGAATGCTAGAGGAGTATGAGTTTCTTTTTATTATTTTTTACTATATTTTTTATAAAATTCTTTTCTTTCAGAATCGTTATGTTAAAGGGAGAATTTTATACATATAGAAAGTCTATTTTATTGTATTGTATTAATATAATTTATCTGCAATATTTATTTTACGAATGATGATCAGAAAAAAAAGCTTACAAGTCGAATAAAGAAATATTTATTCACAACAGACAGAAAATAAAAAAGGAAATTAAGAGGCATACGTGCCTATCAGATTTCGACGTAATCACCAAGTCTATTTAGGCATTTATCAGAACGCAGAACCAACTTGTTTAACCCGTCTTGGTAGCAATCAAGTCCCTGTTCATTGAGCCAGGTCTCAGGGAAGTTTTCACAGCACTGTCTTGGAATATCGCAACATATCATAAACGATATGCTGTACGCTACTACTACGCGTATATCTCAGTCCCAGCTCTGACGAGATTTCACTCAGAGTTACCCATCGATCTTTTTGAATCATTTCTTCAATTGTGATTTCAATCGTTGAAGAACTTGGCCAGCCGCTCCCTGCCATATTGCGGTTTTTCGACATCCTTTCTGCCTGTTTGAAAATAGTGACACAATTCGCTACATGTTGTCTGCTCGTTGCTTTTTCTCCATAAACTTCCACGTTTGATTGTGAATGTCAGATGCGTGTGATACATTCTTTGCCATAAAAATGGAATCACGGCTCGCACTTCCAAACGAGACCCATTTCCTAAGCTCTTGCCACTTCAATCATCCTGAATCGTCTGAGAACTTTCACTACCTTCCCGCAAACCAGCTGTATGACAAGTAGCGCCATTTGTCTCCTCCTTGGGAAAACAAAATTTCTCCACAATATGTAATTTTCAAATGCTGCAGCTTGTAACCTTTTTTTCTGATCATCCCTCTTATTTTTCCGCAAAAAAAATAATTTACTTGTTAATCTTTCAGTTTTACAAAATGTACATTTTATTTCAGTTACTTCTTTCTTAAATCTGGTTTTATTTGCTTATACATTTCATGTGTAATTTTTCTCTTTGTAAATGATTTAAAATATCTTAATTACTTGCATCAAATTCTCTCAATAATATTTTAATTTATAAAACTGAGTATAGAAGGTTTAATATACAATAACGCTTTTTTTTCTATTCAAGAATTTTGAAATTGTGAATTCTATTTTTTTTTTTTTTTTTTCATTTTTAAGATTTAGCCTCAATAATATTGAAATAATATAAATAATAGTTTGCACAAAGCTCGCTTTAAAAATATTATTCTTATAACTATTATTAGATGTTTATGATAGGGGAGACCGGGGCAAGATGACGACGTTAACAGTTTTTTGTTGTTTATTAATTTATTTTTAAGGGTAGTAAAATCAATCTTACCTGAACTGTTAGAGTTGTCCTTTGTAGAATTAAAATATATTACCATTTAATTTTTCTAATAAAAGAAGTAAAGGATAATTTTATTTTTTCATAACCTTAACAAATCGTCATCTTGCCCCAATACTGGGGCAAGATGACTTTTGCCTTGGGGCAAAATGGAGACACTGAAAAAGGTTGAACATATTTTATCTTTTGAATGCGTTACATGGTTTTAAAAAATGATAACTGTGTTTTTACATCTTACTAAGTATCAAACTAAGCGTAATGCATTGTAACGTAATGTTGAAGTGTTTAGTTGTGTACCTAACAATAGTCACAAATAAAAATGCCATTTTTATATATGGAGAACATTCCTCATGCCAACACTCTTGGCATTTACAGCACTGGATCCATTCTTCTGTTGGAGGGTTCCTCTTCACAAGCAGGACATCTTATAACACCGTCTTTTGAAGTTGATACAACTGGAATGTTTGGCCTGGATTTTATAGACATAGGCCTACAGGAACAATTTGAGTTTTTTTTTACTCCCTTTTTAGCTTCACGAGCTTTTTTCTCCGTTTTTTTTAAAACTTCATGTTCTTCCTTCTGCTTTTCCCTTTGTTCTAACATTTCTTTGATGGGTGTGCTTGTAAGAATGCTAGAGCTCAGTTTTTTGCTTTTTCTTTTTTTCTCACATTATGTTGTTTTAGGCAATGGTTTGAAATAAAAAAAACACTAACAGGGTTCTTTGGTGCATCGGAATCAGCATTTGCCATAAGTTCTGGTTTTTCTGGAGGGTTTATATGTTGGTTTTCTATTACCGGGGTCTGAGGATTAGCACTATTCTCAGTTTTATCGCCAGTTTTTACCGCAGCACAGTCATGTTCGCTAAACACAAGAGGATTATGAGGCTCGATCCTATATTCTTCAAACCCTTTCAACGGCATTTCCAATTGTAGCTGATATGAAGTAAGTGATGCTCAAAACCTCATTAATATTTTTGTCTGTGATAGTTTGTTCTGGATGAGTGACCATAAAGTTGTCATATGCTTGGCTATAGTGCGTTTTTAACTGGTCGAAAAATGACACAATAAGGGCCTGGAGGCGATGTGATGTGTGCGACGGCAACTCAACCATAATGATGTTTTTCGCTCTGTAATTTAAGATAGCCTGCAAAGTTATATGAGTTTTGTAATTGTCAAAAACCAACAGAATAGGAGATTCTTTGTTTGGTTTCACCTGAAAATAAACGTGATTCAAAAAGAGAAAAAGGTGCCCTCATTGTTCCAGCCCTTATCACTACAGTTGCCTACAGTTCCTGGTGGGGCTCTTTCTACAAGTTCAGGAAGCATTCGTTTTCTCGCAAAAAATCAGAAAAGGTGGCAGGTGAAAGCCAGTAGCTCTAAAGCAACAAATTATTGTTATATCCTTTCCTCTTTAGAGGGGGGGGGGAGCTTAGCGGATTTCAAAAATGTCTTCCTCTGGTCACCCCCTTTCGAATGAAACCTTTTCCAATCCGATGCACCCCTTAGCCCCAGAAGAGATGGAAGAGCAAGATCACGCGGACATACACACAGACAAACAAGTGTTAACAGGATTTAATAGAATGGACAACAATAGTTAGTTTAATAAATTCCGAAACACGGGGCAAGATGACGAGCTCGTCATCTTGCCCCGTGTTTCGGATCGTCATCTTGCCCCAGACTGTCTGTTTAAAAATATTCATTCTCATTACCATGAAGAAAGGCAACTAATTGACATTTATTTATGGTAATAGGTAGTATTTAAACCAAGTTACTCATAAATATTAAAGAGAAACATTATATCCCACCTGTATCTGTAGCAGAGCTTATTTACACATGCATAAAAGTTATATCGTGGCATCAAAAAACAATCAAAGCTTCACAACTAACACAAAAAGGGCGATTTCAGCGTGTCTATACTATTGTTTAACGAAAGGCCAAAAGGCGAGCCAGTAGTGTTCGTTCGATGCTGCTACCTAGTGGAATACGGAAAAATATTAAGACATTTGTCATCTTGCCCCGGTCTCCCCTACATATTTTTTTTATCAAACTTCGAGTAGATTTTTAGGATTAAAATTATTTGTTTTCTAAAATGAAAAATGGGAACATATCAGAAGGAACTTTATATGTTTACTTGTATATTCTAAAAGTTTTTATTTAAAGATGATACAACATAAACGCTTAAAATTAATTTAAGTTTATTTCTTATATCTTTAATACTTAAAACTTTTTATAGAATTTTTTTTTTCTTTTCATATATTGAATATTAAATCTTACATTATTCCCAAAGAAAATATCATTCTAATGGAAAAGATAAAATTAACTAACATGTATTTGACTATAATGTTTTGAAGTATGTTTGTAAAATATGCTATATTGTGGAATTTTTTGTAAATTAACGCATCTTTTAAGTATTTTTTTAAAATGTAGAAATACATAATTTATATAATGTGGAACACGAGCTTGAATATTTATGAACTCTTCCGTTTTCCCATATAAAAATTTAAGAATATTTACTGACTAAAACTAGCATTTTCTTAAAATTTGTTACTGCGAGCTGAGTTTAACATAACTTACTAAGTTTATACTGTTTAATAAAAAAATCATCTAACGATTAAAACATTTTGGTGCCTTATAAAAATGAAGTATTGCTAGCTAAAATTCAGTTCTTTACAACTGAAAGCCACATTTAAAATTATAATTTTATTTATTTCAGACTTCATCCAGACAGCCAAGAGATTACTTTTGCAACCTGGATGATGTACAACGTACCCGGAATGATTTTATGCGTCTTTATTGCCTGGTTTTACCTTTATTTGGTTTACATTCGTTGCTCGTATGTAAAATTATTTATATACCATTTTCCTAATAAATAAATTCCTTTTTATCTGGTTCTATCTAGAAATTGTTTATTTATTATTGAAATCACTAAAGCTTTAATTTCATTAAAATTCTTAACTTTTGCAGCTTGTATTATATGTATCCTGTAATATTATATCTGTATATAATATCTGTAAATATTTGTACATAAAATTTTTTCAGACATTAAAACAAAAAGTTTAATGTAGTTTCATTTCCATATATTTCATTGCACATTTATATATTTTAAATTGAAATTATAAATTTATGTAATAACTATGGATTAGTTTGAATATTATGAATTCTTATAAAATTTATCTCTATGTTGTAATGTAAAATTTGTAATTTACATTAACTTATGTGTTTATCAAAAACTATCTTCTTTCATTGCTTTATAAACATCAAAAACATAAAATTAACTCAGTGCTTATTTTTTGCGTACACACTCTTATTTTTGCTATATTTTTGTATAATGTTGCTAAATCCGATGACATTGTTGGAAAAAAACCTTCTTTTTCAGAAATGTCAATCACAATGTTGAATCAAAGGAAAAAATTCGAGGAATAATTTCAAAACGATATGATGGCTTAGGATCTATTTCGTAAGTAGAACATTTAAAAAACGGAAAACATTTTGTTTAATAAAATTAAAAGGATTTATATATGTAATTCTACAGAAATATTTCTATCATTTTTTTATTGTAATTCGATTCTCATCCTCAGACAAAGTTCAATACTTGAAAAGGTTAAGAATATTTCTCGTTACTATCATAAAAATGGCTACTATTTCATTTCATTTTCTATGGCATTTAATACGTTCATTCGATTTTAAAAATATAGCAAATAAATTACATTTTCTTCTCTCGTGAATATATCATATATATGGAAAGACGTTAAAAACAATATTTGAAGATTTATTTTGTAAACAATATTCTTCACAGGGTAAAATATGAAATGTAACTACATGGAAAAATCGTTGGCTCTTAAACAATTATATTTTAATAAACAAAAATAATCTATTTTTGAAATTTCATGTAAACAGAGAATAAAAACTCTTTTATCAGAAGTGCAAAACACAATTTGTGTGTTGATGCATTTCTACTATTGGAGGTAACCCTAATTTTTACCTTCCTTTTTTTCTTATATATTATTAATGTACTATTTCTTTTCTGAATGTTTCTTTCAATAATAACTCAAAGGATGATTGGATGTAGTCAACTTTAAATACAAAAAACAAGCAAATATTTCAATATGTTTTCTTTTCTTTGAAGCCCAGTGGCTGAGTGATAGCCTATCATGCTTCTACGCCACAGGTCCGGGGTTCAAACCTCGAGCTGGGCAATGTCGACTCAGCCTTTCATTCCTTCAATGGGTCGATAAATGAGTACCAAGTTGCTTTGGAACTAAACACACTGGGGGTTTCGCATCCGAGACTGACCACCTGATCGAAACATTTGCTTATGCACCTCAATACCCATGGTTATAAAAACTGAGATGGGTGCAGTAGGCTTTGGTCCTCATTGGCTGTTGCGCCGTTTAGTTTTTCGTTTAGTTCTTTTCCTTAAAATTGTATTTATAAAACATTTCTCTAAATATATTAAAAGAGCTTCTTTTTACATCTCATCATTATCATTATCTGCAACAGCTTAAATTAAGATAAAGTTATTTTCAATGCATAATTTTTAATATAAATTTAATTTGAAAATGAAACTAACAAAATAATTTTAGGCAAAAAATATCACATATGAATAAAATAAATGAAGGATTCACGTTTTAAATAATTTTTTTCTGAAACAGGAAAAAGTTTTTGTCACTTATTGATTAATATAATCCTTGAGCCTGAAACATAATTATAAAAAGTGCTTCTTTAAAAGATGATATTTTTTTTTTTTGCTAACTCCTCACATTTTATTTATTTTTCATTATCGTAACTTGAGTAATTTTTAAGCAACGAATCGGATGAGGGAATGTCCGTAAATGTATGATTTTATTTAAAATTTGATTAAAATCTTATTTGTGTGTGAATTCATTGAAGAATAAAAAATATCGTCTACAAACTCAAAGGGGAAGTAGAGAACATCGCTAAGAATCAGGGTCACATAGAAAAGTTTTGGCGGAAATGTGTATGTGTTGCTGAACTCTACATCTCAATGCCAGCACAGAGGCTTCCTCAATTCAGACGTCGACAGTGTGAAGTTAACATGAACCATTTCACGAACGCCAAGTTGGCGGATATGTACTTAACTTATTACCTAGTTAGTGACAATTGACTCGATTTTGTACAGTTATTTTAAGAAAGATATCCAAAGAGGCATCAACCAAATCACTAAACGCGTTCCCACACACACTTAAGTACATCATAGCCTTGCCAAGCGTCGATAGGCTGTTAGGATACAAAATACATTTTTTAATGCTTTCTGTTGTTACCCTTATAAGGCGTCAATATCACATCTGAGGGGGGGGGTTATTTCCACTTACATTTCCTCGAGTAATTATGATTCCTTACCACGTTTTCTGGCTCCCCCCCCCTCTAGTTTGTGCATGGAGTTTTGAAACACCCTGCATATAGGAAATTTACAAACATATCAATAAAAATCATTTGCTTTGAAACCTGAATTTTTAATAATTTGAAGTTATTATTATTATTCTAATACTTGTAATGAGTAAAGGCTGTACGCAAGTATTTAAGTCGGGTTCTTTAGATTAAAATAAAAAAATTCCTTAATTGAATTTAATGCAAACATGTTTTTAAATATTAACGTTGATACCGAAAATAATTCTTCATATGACCTTGAATGGTATGTGCAAACTGCTTCTATCTTATGCTTCTGAACTTATTAGCGTTTTTCTTTGCAGAATGTGTACCTGTACAGGTTTTTTTTTTTAAATGAAAAATGTTCCTGCATTTGGATTATTAAAATTTACAAATAGTAAAAAATGTTTAAAAATTTAATTATATTTACCGTAAAATCCGACGTATAACGCACACCAATACTTTCAAGCTTTATCTTTAGTTTTTAAGTACATTCACCGCGTGCGCATAGCGCGCCACTCTCTTTTTTTACGATAAAACCTGAAATATACTTGTGCTCTTATATTTTGAAGTCATTTATTCGAGATATTATAGAAAAAAAAATAGAATACTTCTAGAACAACGACCCTTTAAGTTTATATAGAATGTCATTGCATTTAAAAAAGCAGTGTTTCGATACATGTAGAAGTCCTTGCTTAGCTTTAGTCCTTTTTCTAGCTTATCTTTATTATTTTTATTATAAAACTCATTTTTATACCCGGTATATAACGCGCATCCGTAAATTTCGATCTTATCTTTTGCGTTAAAAGTGGGTGTTATACACCGGATTTTAAGGTATTTTGAGTGCACACATATTGCATTTACTATTAATCTCACTATTTTAGATTGTAAGAAATATACGCGAATATATCTATTTAAAATCTAAACTCCTTTGCAGTTCTCAAGAGGCTACCGTGCTGCTGATGTTTTTTGTATTAGTTTTCTTATGGGTATTTCGAGCTCCCAAATTTATCGCAGGATGGGCGGATATTCTTGGCTCTGACACGTAAGTTCTACTTTAATTCTATAATTGCTTTCGCGCGTTACTGAATATTTACAAACTTCCTTCTTCAAGAATGCGTTATACTTCCTCTAAAGCTGCATTTCCATTCCTTAAATAATTTTAACCCGGCACCACTCGCGAAGGGTGTGTCATACCCACCGTATAACTTTTTTCAACGCTCCTGCTAACCTTTTTTGGAAAATGGATGATTCCTGGTCTAGCTGACATTAAGGTCATAACCTTCAAGGGGATTAAGCCTGTCAGCGAATTTTTAAAATAGATCTTTGGATACCACTCCCTCGGGTGTGTCACACCCTGCGCGTGAAGTTGAATTACATTTTTTTAATACGTGAGTACGCTTTAAAATCTTCCTTATTCTATGGCGTATTATTGCAGTTTTGATGAAGAAATGTGATATTTAAGTAATTTAATAAATACAGCATTTAATAGATATAGTACAACACTATTTTCGGATGAAGAAATTCTCTTCGCAGTTATGATGAGGAAAAAGCAAATGAAGAGTATAACAGCAAGTATGATTCCTCCTCTGAAATCGATCCAGATTTAGAAAAGAGAGACAGTGTTGAAAATTAATGTTTTATATGTAGGGACACAAAAACATTTGAGAAGAATGTAATTTTAAAAGAGATAACTTGTACACATCTTATCTTTTAACTTTTGGGGGGAAAACTATTGCTGGAACAAAATAAGAGGAAATAAAAAAGAAATTCTAAAATTTTTAAATTTAAAGAATAAAGAAGTTTACTCCTATATGTTTAGTTTGAAAAAGATACAGATTTTAAAAAAAAATTAAGATTCAGTGAAAACATCGCACTCACTCCCGACGCGATTAAAGGAGTGTATAAACAATGCACTGAATGCCCTTATAAAAAGAACAGAAAAACTAAATTTACATGTGAAAAATGTAATAAACATGCTGTATACTTCCTACTTTTCTTCCTTTGCAACCTTTGTATATCACAATTAAAATTTTTAGGGGTAAAAACACAATGTTTTTTTTTTTTTTTTTTTTTACTGTAACCCTTGAGGTAATGTAAAACTTGGGTATGACAAAGGCGAGAACTTTAGGTCGTTTTTTTTCACTCAAGTGATGCCGGGTTAAGGATACAAAAAAAGTTTTATATATATAATATGAATATTTTTTTACATAAAAGGATGTTTACTTTAAACTTATTATTTCATTCATAGTTATTCATGTAATATAATTCTTATAATCTTAAAAGAAAATACTTGCGGGACTTTTCAGAAACAATTTCAATGGCCTTATACTCAGCTATACGTCTTCGACGGATTGTTGTTGACTTTGACTAATCAACCTGCCAAACTGCAACCACGCACCGTACAGTGCAATAGACCAGTGATCCTCAACCTTTTTGTCGACGTGGACCGGTCAATATTAGATCATTTAACCGCGGCCCACTGAGAGTGGGATGTTAATTGTTTATTTTTAAAATTATTTCGATTTAATAATTTTAAATTTAATTGCATTCAAATAGGCTTGAGGAATAAAATACCGGTATTCAAAAAGATGATAAAGGGATTTAACATGGAATATGAAGTAATTTCCATCCACATAAAAGGTCGCACAAACTCGAGAGAAATACACCACAGTAAATAAAATGAAAATAATTTAATGTTCTTAGGGTGGCCTGGTACCCTTTAATCCACGGACCGGTTCCGATCCTTGGTCCGAGGTTTGGGCAAAATTGTAATAAACAATTGAATTGAAAAATTATTCTCTCCTTCTAGCCAGAGTGCTTTTATTTTTAAACGCGGAAGAAGTCGTTACCCAAACAATAAATTTTTGAATAGTAGAAAAAATGAATGTAATCAGTAGTTTAAATTGAATGAATATCATCATTCACACACAATTTAAAATCCTTTTAGAATAGAGATAATATTGCTTTGAACACAAAGATTATTGATTTTCCCAAGATCCTTCTCGACCTCAATTCAATCGGGAATCTCTTTAAAGCTGTATTGATTCAACACTTGAAATAGAATCAAAATTTAGAGTACATTTGTGTTACGTTACATTTTTACGTTAAAAAGATCCCTTAAGCAAGTTTTTTTTTAAATTCCAATTGGTATTAAAGAATAGGAGATGCATTATATACAGAAACATACCTGTTACAAAAAGTAAATAGATTCAGACCAATATGAGAAATACATGAAAATATGATATCTTTATACAAGTGTGAATTCAAAAAATAATATATTTATAACCATGCATTTTCTGTTAGGAAAAAATTTCGGATTCTATTCCTTGATATTAGGTGCTGATATCCTTGATTAGTCTCTGTCATTCTGCTGCAAAAATAATAAATTAGAATGAAATTTAAAAAAAATTAGAATGGAAATATATTTTTATATTGTAGGCTGTTAGGATTGCACTATGAAGAAAAACATTAAAAAAAATCGTAAGGATTTCGGAGTGACTATAAAAAAATGAATTTAAAAAATCAAAATAATTCAGTATTCCTGTTTTAAAATTTAAAAACGTCCAAAATAAGCAACAAAATATAATGATAATCAAAATAATGATAAAACGATTCAGCTCTAGCTCACAACTGTACATCTTACTAGAAACTGTAACTAATCAAGATTGTTCAAATTATTAAGGCAATGTGCATAAAATCATTACTTACTGACAAAATATAAATATTTTTTAATTAACATTTTGAAACAACTATTTACTTACATAAAAAAGTAAGAAATTTTTACAATGTCTCTTTATCTGAAAATTTACTAGAAATTATATATATGTATATAGTATCTAATTTTAATTACTTCTTCTATCTTCCAGGAAAGTTGGAGATTCTGTTCCAGCAATCGCCGTGTCTTTTCTTTTGTTTTACTTGCCCTCCAATTTTTGTGATCTAAACAGCAAACCTGTATTAGAATGGAAAGCAGTTCAATCTAAGTTACCGTGGGGAGTTCTTTTGTTGTTGGGAGGTGGATTCGCTTTAGCCAATGGAGCGCAGGTAAGGAAATAGAAATAAAGTAAATGTCAGAATAGAAGTAAAGTAAATGTGCATCATTTACAAAATGTTTGCATATTTTTAATACAGTTCCTAAGCTAGTTAACAATGCTGTTCATTTTGAGGAATAGAATGCTTTCAAAAATTCTTAGAAGTTATAAAATGGACCAAATACAATCTTCAAGCTATTAATAATGTTTGTTTTGCACAAGCATAGTAAAAGTGGATCTTATTCTAGTTGATTCCAAGAGTATACATGTAAAGATATATATATATGTCTGTTTATGTGAGTGTGTGAATCCTTAATTAGTATAAAAAAATGTTCTTTAAAAAGAATTTTTTTTAGTTTACAATACTTTTTTTATTGATGAATAAATTTCCCATTATATTTAATAATGTCAACACTTTTTTTAAAAATTCGTTAAATTTAATCGTTTAATTATTTTACCAGTCTCAGTTTCTTAAATGAAAAATTTATATATATATATATAAAACACAACGTGCAAAAAAGAAATTACACTGGAATGATACTGTGTATGCTCATACCTTACGATAGTTTATGTTGATTAATTTTTGGGTGGCAATTGACTGATTCACTGGAGCTCCAGCATATTGCAATGAAACAACCGGATGGTACATAATACAGAAGACATTCCAATACTAAAGCAATACTTTCATGTGAATAGGCATAAATTCTATTGAAGAAGGCAATACTTCCTGTTGGTCTATGTAGACCACCATGTCAGTGCTCACAGAAGGATTCGCAAACAGTATGAGCCGATGCCATTATTTGAGAGGGAATGCGTGATTGGACTCAAGAAAAAATTATGGTTAAATTGCAGGTTCACTCGACAATTGGGTTGGAGTAATGCTACCATTGGAGGATGTTGTAGGAGTGAGTAAACCATGGCAGGAAATAAGGAACCATTCCCGTAGAGCATGTTTCGATTCTGATAAGCAGGCCTTTCCGACCGTCTTTGGATCCCTGATTTATTACCGTTTCTGAGTCAACTTGACAACTGGAACGTGTAGAGCAAACAATCCAGCAGAAGGATATTGGAGAATCCTATTAGTCAATTCCTAACCCGATAACGTCTTTCATGAAGACCAGAGCTGGGCCACTTTTCCGCTTAGGCAAGCTAGGCACATCCCTAGGGCGCAAAATATTGGAGGGTGAATAAAGAGAAAAAATTAAAATTACAGTGAACATACCACCACCTAGCGAGTCATGACAGAAGCATTTCTGGCTCGTAAAGAGGGCAAAGACTGAAATGAGATCTACTGTGGAAAAAGAAAAGCTTAAAGATTTGATATTGCTATGCACTCAAAATGATATTACAGTGAAAATTGATCGCAATGATGTCGTTACTGATTTTGCAATGATCAAAGCTCGAAGAAAACCTTTGTTGTACAAGTGCAACGACAGTGACTCAACAAAGGATAAAGATGCATAAAAATAAAAGGTAGTAAAGCAATAAGCGATGAAAAAGATGATAATTAACAAGTTGAAAACAGTTCATACAATACTCTATACTGTAATTGCAAAGAATTTCATTAATTTACGGTACTAATTTACAAAAGAGTGGTCCGTGATGCCACAAGGTAAGAAATCACGACAAGAAATGAAAGTATGGAAAGGATAATGGGCCAAACCATGCCATTATCCTTTCCAAACGACTGCCGGTTGCCAATCTAGGACAGGGCGAGTCCATAGGGGGTGGCTAGTGGAAAGACTCTCCAAAGAGCAAAAACAAAATGAAAGGTGTGAGAAAGCTAAGGGCATGTCCCACCCGAACCAATTTGGCAAGATACGAACTGAAGGAGAAGGGTGCTTTGGAAATGGGGGTGTAACAATTCGAAGTGCCTAGGGTACTGGGGAAGTTAAAAATGGCCCTGGACCAGAAGCGGGGCAACACATTACTAGTTTTTCCCTTGCTCTTATAGCTGAATTTTCTCCGAATAAAACATTCAATTTCTGTGATACTATTCGCGCATTTCGTTTTTAATACATGTCGATCCATTCGATAACTCTTTGGTGTTTGTAATATCAATCCAGTACAAAATAAAGTAAAACAGCTACAGAAATACAATGGTAAACTCTTAGACTTAGGCTTAAAACTGCAGCAGAATTGAGCAAAGTTTTAGTAAGCCGGTTTACTTGCATTATTTAGATGAGCTATACTCCAGAAAGTATCATACATGTTTTTTTTAATTTTTTTTTTACTAAAATAAATTTGTAAAAATCTAAATCATTGTAATCAAAGACTATCAAAAGTAATCCACTTACTTAAAAAATAATGTAATAAATGTAAAACTCCCGAAACTAATTTGTAAAAAATTTTAATGACTGTTAGCTAAACATGTACAAAAAAGTAATTTATTTACTTCACTGTAAAGAACGACCACAAAGGAAATTGCACAATTTAGCTAATTTCCAGAAATAATTACCTATAAATATATATTATTTTTAATAAAATCAATAAATAATTAAAAATAAGTATGATTTTTTTAAAATTAAAATTAATAGACATTAATCAATTTAGGTTTGTAGTGATACCTACAATTATATTCTTGCTTGAATTTTAGTATAATGAAGAATAAACAAGAATATACTTTTGTATTAATTTATTATTAATTGCATTTTTTAAATAGGAATCTGGACTTTCAGAGCTTCTTGGGATAAAGCTGTCGTCATTGAAAGTTCTGCCAGCTGGAGCAATTGTTGCTATTATTTGTTTCATGACTGCCATGCTCACGGAAATTGCATCGAATACTACAACAGCTACTATTTTGTTGCCTGTTCTTAATCAAATGGTATGTTGGCAAAGAATAAGCATTTTCAGCAACTTTCATTTCGATTTTTACTCTAAAGAAATAATTATGATAAAAAAATTTTGAAGAGGGTAATGAAATAATTTCAATAGTATTGTCTTAAATATTTAGGAAATTTAATAAATAAGAATATATTTATTAAAAAAAAACTAGAGTACTTAGAATTATAGTACAGCTTCTGTATTTCGATCATCTATGAGACTTGAAGAACAGGTCAATAAGCAGAACTAGGGTTACCATATTAATTTGTATATGAATATATATTTTCTGAAATAGTCTTATAGAAAATACACAAAAACAAATGTAATCAAAACACTGTGTATTTTTATCAGTTTTTTATTCTAAAGATATGTTATTAAATCTTCTAGTATATAAATCAATAGTCGTGAATATTTTCTTGCAGCAAATTACCTAAATTATGCTAACACAGATGACATTCAATTGTAGATGAAAGTATTTCTTCATTGTGTTAAATACAATAATTTGAAGCGAGTCCCGGTTTTTATTTTATATATATATATATATATATATATATATATACTAATTTTCATAAAGTATAGGATATGTGTTTATTATTATGTTGAAAATTTTTCAAATCATTTAGCCTGCTAGAATATTAGAACTAATCTAACGAGTGATAGGAATTAGGCAATGATTTGTAGGTTTATCTCTTGATGTATATAAGTGTATTAAATGGTCAAGTTTAAAAGGGTTCGAATATTTCTGAACTAATAGAAATACGACTAAGACATTTCGCTTCGAGAGGTAGTCAACTAGGAGTTGTAAGTCCTTTACAGAACACAATGAAGTTCACATCACATAAAAATAAGTCGTTTTACGGATATGGTCAACGTAAGTCCTTTTTAGTGATTTTGCGAAGTGTAAAATATTATGGAATATTTTGTTGAATGCCCACAGAGAAATACTTTTTTTTAATTCATAAAGAAATAATGATATGTTCAGATAAATATTTATGATTTCTCCCTCAGTGAAATAAATTACCTTGAAATTAGCATAAATTGTAAAACAAGAATAACATTGTAAAACTTAGTTTTCTTCCAACAGAAATGTTAGTTATCTAACAACATATTATGAATAGTAAAATTTATCTTTGGTATAATGTGTAAATGCTGAATATGTTTTTAAAACGCCGTTCATATAAACTGTCTTAATGTTGATTTATAGTTTCAATTAACAGTACAATGATGTTAAAAAACAGATTTATGCTTTCAAATATTTCATACAAAGAAAGGAACTAATGCATTGCAAAGCAACAGTGTAAAAAATTATAATTATATTTCACAAGTTCTTTTATTTAAAAAATAACTAGTAATTTCTTTTTATGTTGTACTTGTTTTGATTTGTTTTATTCTTATTTTCAAGGCAATATCCATTGGAGTGAATCCCCTCTTTTTGATGTTGCCTGTTTCTATAGTATGTTCATACGCTTTCATGTTGCCTGTTGCCACTCCTCCTAATGCAATAGCTTTCGAAAGTGGTAACATGAATACTGTGGATATGGTGAGTTTAAATTACAATATATGCAAATATTTTTATGATAAAATGATTAATTACAGTATCATTCTAAATATTGCTACATAAAATAAACAGTGTGATTCAACAGCCCACATAGCGGGCCAAGGCCTGCTGTGCCCATCTCAGTTTTCGAAACCTTGGGCGCTGAGGTGCATGAGCAGATGTTCCGGTCAGGTTGTCAGTCTGACACAAAACTCCCAATGTTTAATCCCCAAGCAAGCTTGGTATTTATTGACCCACTGAAGGGATGAAAAGCTGAGTCGACCTTACCCAGCCTGAGGTTTAAGCCCCGGACCTGTGGATTAGAAGCGCGATACGCGCTACCACTCGGATATTGTTACATATTAAATTATATTTCAGCTAGTTGTTTATCAGTTTATCTGTATTTCGAAAGGAAACTACATCTCAGGTGATACCAATATGAAACATGACCCACAAATAGTTTCTGAGAAGTGGTATACATCTAAAGTTGTTTTAGTTCAAAAAATAAAATTTCCGAAGTCGGATGAGAATAGGTGGCCACTTTTAATTTGAATAAATCAGATTTTTTCACTTTCCAAACTGATTAGTAAAATACAAAGTATAGGCGTTATACCGAAACTAAATTAACCTTCAGGCTAAATATGGATGGTAAAAATGATTTAAAATAAAAATTTCTTTACGTAGATGTGATCCTAAATTTTTTAGAAGATGCAGGGGAATAAAAATAATCTATTAAAATTGACACCACGAAAATACAAACATTGAACACAGTCCTACGCAAACAAAGTAATCTTACTTCAAGATAATTCAGTTATAATGCTTCCTTTATCACTGGACTGACTTTAAGTTAAAAACAGAGTATTTCAAAAAAATCTGGAAGTCCTTTTTTTTTCAGTTTAGAAAATTCATAATTTGCGATAGTAATAGAAAATACTTTTGTAAAATAAATTACCTATAATATAATACCTTTTAATATAGAAATGCATGAAAGGGGAAAACAATAAGTATCTTTATTTTTTAATCATGGCTCTTTCTTTTTGGAGGACGCAGTAGAAAATTTTAAATAAGAAATTTTTATAATTGAGAGCAAATTCCACTTCGGAAATTATTCGGTTATAAAATGTCCGATTTCCACCAACGCGTTTTTAAGATTTGTTTTGATATATTCCTTTATTATATATCATTTCAAAGCTAAAATTTTCTCTACCTTATTGAAATGTTTTAATTAAAAACATTGTAATTTTTCTATAATTTTATGGGATAGGATGAAATTTCGAGATTTTAGAATATTACTTTTGTTAGTGTGCAAGAGTGATCATAATGCTGCAGCAGCTGCCCGAAACATTAATGCCGTATATGTAGACGGCTCAATAAATGAAAATGTCATTCGACGTTGGTTCGTAAAGTTCGAATTTAATAACTAGATTCTCACAAATGAAGACAAGGACAGGCCGGAGACAATTGTGAACAACTTAGTCCTACGAGAGAGAGTTGAACAAAATTCTGCTAATTTTGTTACAGACTAAGCCGAAGAACTAGGCGTCACTCCTACAACTATTGCCTGTCACATAAAAATGATTGGCAAAGTTTAAAAAATGTATATATGGGTTCCACGTGAGTTGAATGAGAATCAAAATAAATAAACGTTTTAAGACATCTTCTGCACTTTTTCTCAACCGAAACGATCCGTTTCTCAATCGAATTGTGACATGTGAGGAAAAGCAAATTCAGTTCGAAATCGGCGACATACTAGTTTGGCTTACTTCCAGCAGGGACTGGATGCCGACAAAGCTCCACAACACTTCACAAACCAAAACTCCATCAAAAGAAGGCAATGGTGACTGTTTGGGGGTCATTTGGTCACCAATAAATTCTCACTCAGTAATGATCAAATTCCCATTTAAGAACAAACTTAACTTTTATTAGAATGATTAAATTTAAGAACATTTAGAATTAGTTAAAATATAACAAACGGCTTGACAAACAAGGTAATAATAACAACGTACAGGTTGTCCAAGGAACTGCCAAGCTTCTTGACTTTCTTTGGTAGACGAATTTCTAATAGTACATGATGTGACGTGGTCCATTTTGATTTGCATGTGCAAAAATGCCACAGTCATCAGGCGATTTGATCCACCACAGCTTCCTAAAACCAGGCGAAACCATCCAAGTGGACAAGTATTATAATGAAATCGATTATAAATGCACCAGAAACGTACATAAACAGCTGCCATTGATCAATAAGAAAAGCCCAATTTATCATCACGACTGTGCTGGACCACATGCATTAATGATCACTCGCCAGAAGTTGCACGCGTTGGGTTACAAAACTTTAGACCACCCATTATATTCATTTGACCTATCACCTACGGATTATCACTTTTTCAAACATTTGGATTACTTCCTACAGGAGAAATGTTTCAGAAATCCAAGAGATGCTGCAACGGCATTCAATGATTTTGTTGCCTCCAAAACTGCTGAATTTTATAAAAAAAAGGCATTAAAAAAACTTGTTTCCAGTTGTCAAAAGTGTGTTGAAGCTAATGTTTCTTATTTTGATTAATAAAGTCTGTTCTATAAAAAATATATACTGTAAAATCCAGCGTATAACGCGCACTTTTATCACAAAAAAAAATGAGATCAAAATTTACGTGTGAGCGTTATATGCCGGGTATAAAAATGAGAGGTTTAAAAATAAAAAAAAGTTGAGCATAAGAAAAAAATTAGACTTCTATATAAATCGAAATACTGTTTATTTAAAAGAAATGACATTCTTTATGAACTTAAAGAGTCGCAGCTCTAGAAGTATTCTATTTTTCTAAAGCTTAAAATTATACCTCGAATAAATGACTTCAAAACACAAGATCATAGCGTGCTTATATTTCAGATTTCATCGTAAAAAAAGAGGTGCGCATTGTACAGTGAATATACTTAAAAATTAAAAAAATGCAGCTTTAAAGTATGGGTGCGTTTTATACGGCGGTGTGCATTATACGCCGGATTGTACGGTACTTATTTAAAGTAGACCGTAAAAATCGGACACTTCATACGTCACAACCTAATGCATACGATTCCGCAACATCAAACTCAGATTGAATAAAGTGTAAAAAAAAATTATTTTAGAGAATTATGAATTTTAATACTGTTTTTAAAAAATGAGGAATCAATTCTACTTTAAAATCATGAGGAAGTGCGCATTATTTTAATAACATCTTCAATCGCTTTTAATAAACAATGATTTTATGATGGTCAATTGTTTTATTTTTCTTTATTTAAAGAAAAAATAAGGTGTCCCGAAAGTAGACAATAGATCACTTAAATTCATATGTAAAAATTTTCTCATTCCTTGCCTTTTGAAATAATATTATGATGGTATTATAAATCTTTCTCGTATGTATTGTACAGCTCCATGGTTAAAACATTCTAAAATAAATATTTCTATGAAACCTATTTTATTAAGCTTTATATCACATTATATTTATATTTCAGTTAAATTGATAAATCATTCTGATGTTTTAATTGTATTTCATTATTTTCCATTATTAAATCGTTTTAAAAATATTTCAGAATGAAAAGTTTATTCCCATTGGTAGTTTTTTTAAACTACTATATGTCAAATTTTATGTTTAAAAATGTTATTTCTATTTGTTTCATCTAAAATTAAGATTTATTTGTTTAATAATGTTGGACTATATCAGCTTCTTAAAACAACATAGGAAAGATCGAGTTTTAATTTAGAGCCGTATTAAATTGAATATTTTTAATTCATAAAATATTATGGTGAAATTACGTTGATTTTCGAATTTCTCCATAAAAGGATCATTAGTATTGACAGTAAAAAAGTTTTCAGTACTTGTGTAGTGATCGACTGTTGCTCTGGCCAACACGTTCTCCAGATCTCTCACCTATTGAAAACTTCTGCAATGGATTGGCGGAGGGATACCATCCACTACGGTTGATGACGTGGAGTGTGAACCTGAAGCAGCATGGAATGACTTGCCGCATCTGTCATCCAAGCTCAATTCGACCTGGGGCTTAACCGGTTTAGAGCCGTTTAAACTGTTAGTGGACGGTAGCTGTGTGCAGGGACGTCTTAAACTCTTTGAGGCCCTGGGCCCCTGTGCAAAAGTAGGCCCTGCCTGAGATCTTTAAAAGTAGACAGTATATAGCATGCATTGTTAAAACTGTTATTTGAAACATAT